>SMSR01000472.1:6673-22825 GCA_019453355.1 Ceratina japonica
TATAATTTGTTTTGACAAACATAATTCAATTTTAATATATTCCAATAAATCTGCACATCGCAGTTTAAAGGTTCGTTTCAATTAGTTTCTTATTTCCAATTTTTTTTATTTTACGTCTTTATAATTTGTTTTGACAAATACGATTCAATTTTAATATATTCCAATAAATCTGCATATAGCTGTTTAAGGGTTCGTTTCAATTAGTTTATTTTCAATTTTTTTGATTTGAGATTTTTTTGATTTTGCGTCTTTATAATTTGTTTTGACAAAAATGATTCAATTTTAATATATTTCAATAAATCTCCACATTGCAGTTTAAGGATTCGTTTCAATTAGTTTCTTATTTCCAATTTTTTTTATTTTACGTGTTTATAATTTGTTTTGATAAAAATGATTCAACTTACATATATTCCAATAAATCTGCATATAGCAGTTGAAGGGTTCGTTTCAATTAGTTTCTTATTATCAAACTTTTTTGATTTAAGATTTTTTTGATTTTACGTCTCCTATAATTTGTTTTGACAAACATAATTCAATTTTAATATATTCCAATAAATCTGCACATCGCAGTTTAAAGGTTCGTTTCAATTAGTTTCTTATTTCCAATTTTTTTTATTTTACGTCTTTATAATTTGTTTTGACAAACACGATTCAATTTTAATATATTCCAATATATCTGCACATCACAGTTTAAGGGTTCGTTTCAATTAATTTCTTATTTCCAATTTTTTTGATTTAAGATTTTTTTGATTTTACGTCTCCTATAATTTGTTTTGACAAACATGATTCAATTTTAATATATTCCAATAAATCTGCACATCGCAGTTTAAGGGTTCGTTTCAATTAGTTTCTTATTTCCAATTTTTTTTATTTTACGTCTTTATAATTTGTTTTGACAAACATGATTCAATTTTAATATATTCCAATATATCTGCACATCGCAGTTTAAGGGTTCGTTTCAATTAATTTGTTATTTCCAATGTTTTTGATTTGAGATTTTTTTTATTTTACGTCTTTATAATTTGTTTTGACAAAAATGATTCAATTTTAATATATTTTAATAAATCTCCACATGGCAGTTTAAGGATTCGTTTCAATTAGTTTCTTATTTCCAATTTTTTTTATATAAAATTTTTTTTAAATTACGTGTTTATAATTTGTTTTGATAAAAATGATTCAACTTACATATATTCCAATAAATCTGCGTATAGCAGTTGAAGGGTTCGTTTCAATTAGTTTCTTATTATCAAATTTTTTTGATTTTACGTCTCCTATAATTTGTTTTGACAAACATGATTCAATTTTAATATATTCCAATAAATCTGCACATCGCAGTTTAAGGGTTCGTTTCAATTAGTTTCTTGTTTTCAATTTTCTTGATTTTACGTCTTTATAATTTGTTTTGACAAAAATGAGTCAATTTTACTATATTCCAATATATCTGCACATCGCAGTTTAAGGGTTCGTTTCAATTAATTTCTTATTCCCAACTCGCGGCTCGTTAATTATCGCAACAATCTAAGGAACGGTCACGGATAAAAAGGCGACGACAATTCCGGCAGTTGGTTCGGTATCAATTAAAATCATCCGCCGCATCGAATCATCTCGTGAACAAAATTAAAATTCCATTCGCCGGCCGGCGAAGTTGCCGCGACGAAGCCGTTCAAACAAGCAAAATTTTCTCGCGTCGAAGCGAATAAATCAACCCCGAAAAACTAACCCTCATCCACGTCCGATTTTAACAAACATCTCGAAAAACTTCGCCGCCATCGCGCGCGGAAACTCCGCGAGGCCACGATAATCGAAGCCGGGACACTCGAAGGGGTGGCTCCAATCAGCGGCACACGAGATACGCGTTTCCACTAGCATCCATCCACTTAAAACTAACTGCACGCCGGGGAACGCGCGGCTCACCAAAGGCACTCGACGGTCCCTATGATAATTTTAATTTTAATTTCGATCGGATCCCTCGTACACCCCAGTTTTATCCCTGTCGGAGAAGTTAAGGAGCCGATCTAAAAACGTAATCTCTGCCCCTGGTTCCCCGCGCGAAGGACTCATCTCCCTCTTTTCACTTCCAATCCCACCTTCTCCTCTCACCTTCCGTTTCCCCCCCTCGTCGCCCCCCGTGNCTAACTGCACGCCGGGGAACGCGCGGCTCACCAAAGGCACTCGACGGTCCCTATGATAATTTTAATTTTAATTTCGATCGGATCCCTCGTACACCCCAGTTTTATCCCTGTCGGAGAAGTTAAGGAGCCGATCTAAAAACGTAATCTCTGCCCCTGGTTCCCCGCGCGAAGGACTCATCTCCCTCTTTTCACTTCCAATCCCACCTTCTCCTCTCACCTTCCGTTTCCCCCCCTCGTCGCCCCCCGTGTCTTCTCTCCCCTCGCGGCCCTTCTTCCCGCCCGCCACCCCCCGCGTCTTTCTCTCGGTACAGTGTCTATTTGCTTAACTAGTTTTGCAACCCTCTTCCACCCTCGCCGGCAATCGACTCGCGGACGCATTAGCGTTGGAAGATAAATTAATTTCGTTGGACCCCGAATTAGGAATAGCAATAAGGCGGGGACGCAGTTTGCTCTGATTACGTTGGCATTAAATATTACTTATGACCGTGGCTCGGCCGTGACGACTTTTGTATTTACTGTTATTACGTTTCAAGAGTTATGCGAGCAATATTTAAAAGGTGTGACTCACTCGTTGGACGTAGATTGCGCGCGTCACAAGCAAAAATCATAAATAGAAGTGGAGCGAATAATAATTTGTAAATCAATTATTTATATTTTGATCTTTAACGACAAGCCTGGAACGTGAACGTTGCTGCGTATGTAACTTCGAATTTTTGTGTGCGACGGAGGCCGCTGATGAATGACTAACGGCGGAAGTTCCAATAAACGCTGCTGTCCTGCGATCACATTCACAAATAACCGGCCGTCCGACTTAATTGTAGATCGCGGAACCTACAATCTGTGCGTAACCCTGATCGGTTATAATTCTACGAAACAAATTACCAGTTTTTGCTCGAGTTCACCACGTGCTTTCAAGATTGATATTGATTGTCGCGATCAATAATTGTTAATATTATATGACGGACTTTTTATAAGTTCCATCAGATTCGATTTCGTTCTAAGCGACCGTCAACTTAATCTCGCGCGGAAACAGAGAAAAAAGTGGACAGGCATAAAAGCTTGGAGTTGCAACTTTTTTCACGGAGAAAATTATCGGTCGGGCTGTCGGAAGGTGCGCGATGAATTAGACGATGTTTTTTTATTGGACAAGTCGCGAATCGATCCCCGCGTCGACCTATAAATGTTCATTCGCGTTGCAACGAGGAAAACTGCTTCGAGTTTCGCGGACGCCTGACGCTGTAACGATGTGCTATAGATTTTTCGCCATACGTACCATGACGTGGCAATCGTACGAACGCTTATGTTTATTTCAGATGAGAGGTCATGTCTATCAGTCACCTGCAACTTCTTAGTACCTGCCGACTTGAAAATACCTTCGCGACGCCGCCGATTTTGAAAAATGTGTATCTCCTACTTTTATGTTGACAACTTATTTATGTAAGGCTAATTTTAGAATGAATTAGATCCTTCTAAGTCAATTTTAATTCACGCGATGAAGAAAGACTGTGAAATTAATTAATTTTCTGAGAATCAGGGTTCTACCCACCATTTTAAGATATTGGAACTAGAAGAGAGCATGAATCATCACTATCATCAAATTTAACAGCAAATCTGCCGATTTGAAAATACCTGTGCGATGCCACCGATTTTTAAAAGATGTGTCTCTCCTACATTTATGTTGACAGCTTATTCGTGTAAGGCTAATCGTAGAATGAATTAGATCCTTCTAAGTCCGTTTTAATTCATGCGATGAAGAAAGACTTTGTGAACTTAATTAATTTTCTGAGAATCGGGGTTCTAACTGTCCCACAAGCCTCCCATTTTAAGATATTGAAACCAGAAGATCATGGGTTTTGAAGCAAGAAAGAAATATTTTAATTTTTCCAATTTTATTTTTATTTTTATTTTTCCAATTTATTTTATTTTAATTTTTCCAATTGTGTCTTATGGAGAATCACATATTTATCGCAATATAAAATGAACTAAAATAATGATTCGTTTGAAAAAATTTGTAGAGATTGGAAAATAAATAACGAATGAATTACAACTTTAAAAATCCTTAAGAAGGTTCTACCGGTAACAGTTTTAAAATTATGAAATATCTAAAATTTAGCATATGAGTAGATTTTAGTTAAATAATGACTCTGTTAAATTTTAGTGAACTTGCATGGGATGAGAGAAAAGTCCTGAAGATTTAAATTTAAATTGTTTTTCGTAAATATCTAAGTTCCTATTGGTCGGACGATATATATGCATAGGATCGAAATTATAGATTGATAAATTCTCAACAACAATCATTTTTGGTATTTTTTCCTGCGAGTTACGGTTTTCAAAATAACACGCGACAAAATTGTAAGTTTTCGAACCAAGCCGCGTACATCAATCTTCCTAAAACTTCAAGTTTTTACCGCGTGTTATTTTGAAAACTGTTGCCCACAAGAAAAAAATACCAAGAATGATTGTTCTAGAGAATTTATCAATCTATAATTTCGATTGTATGCATATATATCGTCCGACCAATAGGAACTTAGATATTTGCGAAAAACAATTTAAATTGAAATCTTCAGAACTTTTCTCTCGTCCCATGAAAGTTCACTAAAATTAAAAAATGTCATTATTTAACCAAAACCTACTCATACGCTTAATTTTAGGTTTTTCGTAATTTTAAAACTGTAACCGGTAGAACCTCCTTAAAGTTTAGCAATCATTAATTAGATCCAAACATATTTCAAGATTACTATTCAACTATAGTAATTTTGACAGAAATATACAATAAATATTGCTAGAATTTTGTGGCTTCGTTTATCTCAGTATAAAATGAATTAGATCGTCCTAAGTCAATTTTAATTCACACGATGAACAAAGACATTGTGAACTTAATTAATTTTCTGAGAATCGGGGTTCTAACTGTCCCACGAGTCTCCCACCGTTTTAAGATATTGAAACCAGAAGAAAGCACGAATCATCAGATTTAACAGCAAACGCGGGAAACGAGGGCAGAACGACGGACTCGGCCGCAACAGGACGGCAGAAGGTGTAAAAAAGTTTCCCTGTCAATCAAAGGCAGCCTTCGGTGTCTGCGTTGAATGGCTGGAGGGTTTCATTCGATTGATCTGGGAGCATCGAGAGGTGGCAGCGGAAGAAGCAGAAGGAGGGCCGACAGGCGGCCGGGCGCACGCAAACAGAACGGGAAATCTTTTCGGCTCTAATTGCCGTAATTAAATCCAAGAACTTACCCGATTCTCGAGTCGAGATCTCGATTCGCCGAGCCCCCTCGAATTATTCTCAGCCACCTCGCGAGGCTTGCTTGCTCTGCGCATTTAGTCGGAATTCCTTCATCGATATTCTTGATGGGTTTCAACGATTCATCAATGATTCATGTTATCGATAGAGTGTAAACACGGTGCTTCTGCCTCCACCGACACTCTCTAATTGCACTGAATTCTTAACGAACCTCGAACGCCTCTACATTTTCTTAAAGAATCACCTAATATTTTTTACGAATGACAAAACATGAAAATATAACGAACTTAAAACTTTGAAACTGATTTGATATGAAAGCTCACTGTTCTAAATATTCGATGATCGACGGTCATCGCCGTCAGAAAGGAATTCTCACTGTTGAATCACACGCACCACCGATAAGCAATTGAGGAAACCGATGAAAGAGAAACGTGGGTACCAACGACCTGCAACGCGCGCGGCCGATTCGGTAATGATCGAACAACGAATCGGATCGGGGATCACGATCGTCGCTGGACCACTCCATTCTTACAGGCGTCGAGGAGCACAGTAAGCTGTTTCACGAGATCGAACGGTGCCGCACGATTAGCCGAAATGTATAAACTTATTTATTTCATGACAGATAACCCCAGTTTCCCGCAACGGCCGAGCCGACCACTGGCCTCGAATTTCTTCGTAACGATAACAGGAACCCGAGACCCGAACGCAGGATTCTTAGATTGTATGATCGAACTCTATTGATTTATTTTGGAACAGTTTCGTGTTACTCGAGTTTCTTACATTTGATATCCTCCGACAATGTATCAGAATTAAATGGTATTAAAAGACAGCTAAATATTAGTATTGAAAGATAGTGCAGAATAAAATAGTATAAGCAATAGTCTAGCAATAATACTAAGAAGTAATGATATGATTGTAATAAAATTTATAAACATGAAACGAATAACGACAAAGTATTAAAATTGAACGGTATTAAAAAACAACTAAATATTAGTATTAAAAGATAGTGCAGAATAAAATAATATAAACAATAATCTGGCAATAATACTAAGAAGTAACGATACGATTGTAATAAAATTTATAAATATGAAACGAATAACGACAAAGTATCAGAATTGAACGGTATTAAAATACAACTAAATATTAGTATTAAAAGATAGTACAGAATAAAATAGTATAAACAATAGTCTGGCAATAATATTAAGAAGTAACGATACAATTGTCATAAAATTTATAAATATGAAACGAATAACGACAAAGTATCAGAATTGAACGGTATTAAAATACAGCTAAATATTAGTATTAAAAGATAGTGCAATTGTAATAAATACAATTGTAATAAAATTGATAATACAATTTTGTATTGTAATAAAATTTGAATTGTAATAAAATTGATAATACACTTGTAATAAAATTTATAAATATGAATTGAATAACGACAGAGTATCAGAATTAAACGATATTAAAATACAACTAAATATTAGTATTAAAAGATAGTACAGAATAAAATAGTATAAACAATAGTCTGGCAATAATAATAAGAAGTAACGATACAATTATAATAAAATTTATAAAAATGAAACGAATAACGACAAAGTATCAGAATTAAACGATATTAAAATACAGCTAAATATTAGTATTAAAAAATAGTGCAGAATAAAATAGTATAAAAAAGAATAAAATAGTATAAAATAATCTAGCAGTAATACTAAGAAGTAACGATACAATTGTAATAAAATTTGAAAAAACCGAACCGAATAAAAAATATTACTTATTCCATTTATGCGATCTAACGATTTAAATCCATTGCTATCGATTCCGTTTCAATCAGATATAAAAAAAGGGATCGTGCAAGGTCACGCGGTCTAATTACGACGGCTGCCGACACAAACGCGCCGTTTCTTGAAACTCTTGCTGTTGCTTTCTGGAAAGGTCACGANTTTCAACGATTCATCAATGATTCATGTTATCGATAGAGTGTAAACACGGTGCTTCTGCCTCCACCGACACTCTCTAATTGCACTGAATTCTTAACGAACCTCGAACGCCTCTACATTTTCTTAAAGAATCACCTAATATTTTTTACGAATGACAAAACATGAAAATATAACGAACTTAAAACTTTGAAACTGATTTGATATGAAAGCTCACTGTTCTAAATATTCGATGATCGACGGTCATCGCCGTCAGAAAGGAATTCTCACTGTTGAATCACACGCACCACCGATAAGCAATTGAGGAAACCGATGAAAGAGAAACGTGGGTACCAACGACCTGCAACGCGCGCGGCCGATTCGGTAATGATCGAACAACGAATCGGATCGGGGATCACGATCGTCGCTGGACCACTCCATTCTTACAGGCGTCGAGGAGCACAGTAAGCTGTTTCACGAGATCGAACGGTGCCGCACGATTAGCCGAAATGTATAAACTTATTTATTTCATGACAGATAACCCCAGTTTCCCGCAACGGCCGAGCCGACCACTGGCCTCGAATTTCTTCGTAACGATAACAGGAACCCGAGACCCGAACGCAGGATTCTTAGATTGTATGATCGAACTCTATTGATTTATTTTGGAACAGTTTCGTGTTACTCGAGTTTCTTACATTTGATATCCTCCGACAATGTATCAGAATTAAATGGTATTAAAAGACAGCTAAATATTAGTATTGAAAGATAGTGCAGAATAAAATAGTATAAGCAATAGTCTAGCAATAATACTAAGAAGTAATGATATGATTGTAATAAAATTTATAAACATGAAACGAATAACGACAAAGTATTAAAATTGAACGGTATTAAAAAACAACTAAATATTAGTATTAAAAGATAGTGCAGAATAAAATAATATAAACAATAATCTGGCAATAATACTAAGAAGTAACGATACGATTGTAATAAAATTTATAAATATGAAACGAATAACGACAAAGTATCAGAATTGAACGGTATTAAAATACAACTAAATATTAGTATTAAAAGATAGTACAGAATAAAATAGTATAAACAATAGTCTGGCAATAATATTAAGAAGTAACGATACAATTGTCATAAAATTTATAAATATGAAACGAATAACGACAAAGTATCAGAATTGAACGGTATTAAAATACAGCTAAATATTAGTATTAAAAGATAGTGCAATTGTAATAAATACAATTGTAATAAAATTGATAATACAATTTTGTATTGTAATAAAATTTGAATTGTAATAAAATTGATAATACACTTGTAATAAAATTTATAAATATGAATTGAATAACGACAGAGTATCAGAATTAAACGATATTAAAATACAACTAAATATTAGTATTAAAAGATAGTACAGAATAAAATAGTATAAACAATAGTCTGGCAATAATAATAAGAAGTAACGATACAATTATAATAAAATTTATAAAAATGAAACGAATAACGACAAAGTATCAGAATTAAACGATATTAAAATACAGCTAAATATTAGTATTAAAAAATAGTGCAGAATAAAATAGTATAAAAAAGAATAAAATAGTATAAAATAATCTAGCAGTAATACTAAGAAGTAACGATACAATTGTAATAAAATTTGAAAAAACCGAACCGAATAAAAAATATTACTTATTCCATTTATGCGATCTAACGATTTAAATCCATTGCTATCGATTCCGTTTCAATCAGATATAAAAAAAGGGATCGTGCAAGGTCACGCGGTCTAATTACGACGGCTGCCGACACAAACGCGCCGTTTCTTGAAACTCTTGCTGTTGCTTTCTGGAAAGGTCACGACTTTATTGCTGCGGTTCGAAAAGGCGGACAAACACCATCGGAACCCGAAAGATAAAGATTTGTTCTTGAGGAACCCGGCGCTGTCGCGCGCTCCCGACCACGCGCTGGGATACCATGAAGATAATCAACTCACGCACGAATCTAACGCTCAGTTATCGAATCGACTGATGAACTATATATTTTGTTCCGATGATCGGACGGTCGCCGAGGTTGCCATTGATAATTGATAAGAGGTCGTTCCACGTTTCGAACACCATATAAAATGTAAATAGGTCAAACGTATTCGACAGAATTGACCATTCGTTCGATTTATCAAATTTAAATAGATTATATTTTCTAAAATTATTATTATTCACGGGATAAATCTACCTAAATTTGCAATTAAAATATTCGTTAAATGTTTCTCTTTAATATGAGATAAGTTTCATTCAAAACTGTCTGTCAGTACCTAATAAATTAGCGATAGAAGTCTAGGAAATCACTCTTTTCCATATGACTTACATGTAAAATTGTCAAAAATATTTATATTAATGTAAAGAAAATATATTTTCTTCAGTTCGATTTGCCGATTTGCTTTACGCGAATATTATTGTAACGTGATTCGAAGGTCGATTGGGCATATATGAAAATAAGAGTGATTGTCAGGAAAGAGCTCAAATAGATGAATTAAAAGATCGATAATAAATTTTAATTGTCGTTTCTTTGTTTCAGGTGAGATTGTAAATATGTGATTAACGTCTACAGCAGAATGTAAATAGTAAAATAAAATACTATCTTTGTTTCAGAGAAACTTATTTAGTTTGTTATTGTTGAAAAATAAAAATTCCTTGTCCAACTTAATTATCTTATATTAATATCTCATCATTAAGGTATCCAAATGACTTTAAAATTATTTTGAGATATCCTGGTATACTGTTATAGACTATCAAATGTGCCCATAATTATGAAAGTGGTCTAAGTCAAAATTTTTTGAAAAATTAATTCGTTAGTTATTTCATACCACATTATGAATCTAGTGTAAAATAAGTGATAAACTCATTTTTCAAAAAATTTTGACTTAGACCACTTTCATAATTACGGGCACAAATTTCTTTTTGGAGATCTATCTGTTAATTCTTTAACCGGATGAACCTCCTTAACTGGTTTCACGAGAAATTTACATAAGAATGTGGAAAAAATCGAAATATTCGAAGAGAAAAAATTTGTATGGATAGAGATGTAAGATCGGGCAGCCGGAGGATCTGAAAACTGAAGTCTTGGTAGGTGATCGCAGAAGCAACCCCTTGAAGCTGCGGTCAGCGCGAACAGGGCCGGCGGGGGGTGGTGCGATAAGCACGGGGATTGCGGCCGGGTCCGATCATTGGCCGGTTCTGTGCCGGCAGTCACATCGAATCACGATCACCGATCTGTTGGATAGAAGGTGCACCGAAGGGATTTCCGGCGCAGATTGGCCCTAAGCAAATGACAAAGCACGGACAGAGGAACGCGAATGACGGAGGGTGCGGGCGACGAGGACGACGCGACGGGACAAGGCGAGACAGAGGAAGCGGAAGAGAGGAGGAGAGGCTGGAAGGAACGGTAATCCTAAAACGGGGTGAGATCAGAGGGCGGTTTCCTTGGCCAGCCGCAATCTGTCCGTTCGGCCAGCAAAGCTCCAAGAAGCCTAGCCGACTGGCCTTTGGAGTTTAGTGCCGGCCACGGTGCAACCTACATACCCCTACATTCCCTCGCGCCGAAACGCTGTCGGAAATCGAGCGCGATTCCTATTTATCGTCGCTCCACGATATAGTTCTCAATTCGGCGGCTGGCTCGCAAATGGAACGTATACCGCGGTTCGCCCGTAGGGAACGGTTCTAACACGATGAAATTGAAATCCATTATGAAATCATACCGAAGTACTAGACAACTCGTTTCACCTTTTGATAAATCGGTGACCTAACGTAAAGACACTTTCTAAATTGATGGAAGTTACAGGATTAGTTCTTAAATATAAAACGCGATAAGAACCAGCGCGAGTATTTTTCACGAAATGAAAAAGAAACTATGTGTAGTTGAAGAATACTATCGTTGGGAAGAGAAGGAAGGAATTAGGCTACAGAAAGAAGTACTATACAATTCGTTTCATCTTTTGATAAATCGGTGACCTAACATAAAGACACTTTTTAAATTGATGGAAGTTACCTAATATTTATAAGATTAGTTCTTAAATATAAATCGCGATAAGAAATAAAGAATTTTCACGAATTGAAAAAAAATCAATGCGTACTTGAAAAATACTATCGTTGGGAACAGAAAGAAGGAGTTAGGCTACAGAAAGAAGTACTATACAATTCGTTTCACCTTTTGATAAATCGGTGACCTAACATAAAGACACTTTCTAAATTGATGGAAGTTACTTAATATTTATAAGATTAGTTCTTAAATATAAATCGCGATAAGAAATAAAAAATTTTCACGAATTGAAAAAAGAATCAATGCGTAGTTGAAAAATACTATCGTTGGGAACAGAAGGAAGGGATTAGGCTACAGAAGTACTATACAATTCGTTTCAACTTTTGATAAATCGGTGACCTAACATAAAGACACTTTCTAAATTGATGGAAGTTACCTAATATTTATAAGATTAGTTCTTAAATATAAATCGCGATAAGAAATAAAAAATTTTCACGATTTGAAAAAAGAAATCAATCAGTGCGTAGTTGAAAAATTCTATGGTTGAGAACAGAAAGAAAGAATTAGGCTAAAGAAAGAAGTACTATACAATTCGTTTCAACTTTTGATAAATCGGTGACCTAACATAAAGACACTTTCTAAATTGATGGAGGTTACTTAATATTTATAAGATTAGTTCTTAAATATAAAACCCGATAAAAATTAGCGCGAGTATTTTTTACAAATTGTGGGCGTTAAAGAATCAATGCGTACGTAAAAAATAATATCGTTAGGAACAGAAGGAAGGAATTAGGCTACAGAAACAATAATTCAAAGGGATTCTTATTAGCCCTAGAACCCCCTATTTATCAGTGTAGTTTTCATACTGTTTATTGCAATTCGAATCTGGGAATGTTTTCTTTCAAGATGCATTAACGAAACACAGATGACCCATGATAGACTTTCTCTGCCTTTGAATCTTAGATATATTTCACATTATTTATTTTAAGCTTTTTTTAAATAATATAAAAATCGTAAGCAACGTTGTTCACTTTCCGTATTAAATTTCTCCAACAAGGTAACTATACGTAACGTGAATCTGAATTAGCAGCGTAATTAATTCTAAGAAAGCTTGATTCCAACTGTTCTTCCAAGGAAAACCGATACCTAATATTTATAAAATTAGTTCTTAGATATAAAACGCGATAAGAACCAACGCGAGTATTTTTTACAAATTGAAAAAAGAATCAATGCGTAGTTGAAAAATATTATCGTTGGGAACAGAAGGAAGGAATTAGGCTACAGAAAAAATAATCCAAAGGAATTCATTTTAGCCCTAGAACCCCGCATTTTTCAGCGTTGTCTTCACACTGTTTATTGCAACTCGAATCTGGGACCATTTTCTTTCAAGAAGCGTTCATTAATGAAACGCAGATGATCTATTATCGACTTTCTTTGCCTCTGAATTTTAGATATGTTTTACATTATTTATTTTAAGCTTTTTTTCAATACTATGAAAATCGTAAGCAACGTTCTGCATTTTCCGTATTGAATTTCTTGAACAAGATGACTATACGTAACGTGAATCTGAATTAGCAGCGTAACTAATTCTAAGAAAGCTTGATTCCAACTGTTCTTCCAAGGAAAACCGATACCTAATATTTACAAGATTAGTTCTTAAATATAAAACGCGATAAGAACCAACGCGAGTATTTTTTACAAATTGAAAAATGAATCAATGCGTAGTTGAAAAATATTATCGTTGGGAACAGAAGGAAGGAATTAGGCTACAGAAAAAATAATCCAAAGGAATTCATTTTAGCCCTAGAACCCCGCATTTTTCAGCGTTGTCTTCATACTGTTTATTGCAACTCGAATCTGGGACCATTTTCTTTCAAGAAGCATGTATTAACGAAACGCAGATGACCTATTATCGACTTTATCTGCCTTTTCTCTGACTTAGGTATATTTTACATTATTTACTTTAAGCTTTTTTTAAGTAATATGCAAATCGTAAGCAACGTTCTGCATTTTCCGTATTGAATTTCTCCAACAAGGTAACTATACGTAACGTGAATCTGAATTAGCAGCGTAACTAATTCTAAGTCAGCTCGATTCCAACAGTTCTCCCAAGGAAAACCGATTACACGGTAAATCGATCATTACTTTTTCCCGGCGTGTCAGTTTTGAAAGGCGAACGCGGAGCCCGATGAGCCGTGTCCGCGCGCGTCTTGGCATAATCGGGGCGTGTTGTCATCAGAATTAACCTATTAACGCCCACCAGTCTACCAGACTTGCCAAGAGTAATCGACTCCGCATCGAGATTTGGACGTACTGCGAAACACCGGCATTTGTCAGGCGGTTTGAGAGTTCGCTTCAACAAGTATCTTTGGTAGAGACGGAGAAATATTGCGACGCGTCTTCGGCGCGCAGCGGTGCTGGTAATATCGTGACTGTTTACCCCGGCGATAAATCTGCGATGCCGAGTCGGGAAACCGCCCGAAGAAATTTCTCGCGAGGACACTCCTGTTGAAAGATGAGATCCACAGAACGGGACAAGTTATGTTAGACTTACACGTCATCCTGCAGTCGGGAACTCATGAATTACTTTCTACGTTTTCAGGTTTGCATAACACGCACCGCCTATATAGGTGACAGTGAAAGAAAGTAACGCGAAACGGGCCAATTACTACACGATTTGTCGCGTTAAACCGGAGCTTTGAATAGTAAAAAAATCTCGACGAAATAAACGATTGTTGCTTAAAGCTTCGAACGTTTCGTTGATCTTCGCTAAGTACCGTTTAACTCGGTGAAAGTAATTAGTTTACAAATTCGCGGACGATCAAAGTATTTTAGAACACTTCGTTTTCGTCCTTTCATCCGGCACGTTTTCAATGCTGAAACGTCTCGGTTAAGGGACAATAAAAAAGGCACGCGCGGGAAAGTGTTAACGAACCATTCGATCCGACTTCCCAACCCTTCGGGTGTTTATCCGGAAACTTAGCTTCGACAGACAGCGACTCGGCTCGAACGTGTGGTAGGGAAAAAGGTAAGAGAAAAAAAAAAAAAGAAAAAACCTGCGGGAGGGAGAGACTTGGCTACGGTCGGTGGTGAAGCGACGAAAACGCGGAAAGGGGGATGAATAGAAGCGCAGAAAACGAACCAGAGAAACAGCGAGCGCCGGGGATGGGGCAGGCAGCAGCCGTCAAAAGTTGCCGAACTAATAGGACGATTTTCAGCGCGGAGCGTTTAATTAAATTAATTATATGCGCGCCTCGGTCGTAATATAAATTGTGAGCAAGCGTCGGGGACGAACGTGAAGGCGGGGGGAGGCGGGGGCGGGTCGGGAGTTCCGGTTGTACGAGCGGGCGGAACGGTGGGAAAATGCCGTCAAGCTGCGATCGCCAACTTTGATAGTTACGTTTCATCCATCTATCCCCAAATACGTTTTCCGTGGGCTGCTTCGACGTAAAGTTCGAAATCGGAACGTACTCGCGCGCGCCCTCCCGCGAGCAACACTCCCCGCGTGATTATATACACAGGTATCCGTCTCTACACTATAACCATCCGGCGTGTGTGCAGTTGTCCGATTAAAGTTACGGCTCGGATGCTTCATGTGGCTGGCTAGACAATGCCGTTTTCGTGGAAAACGTAAGCCGGTGTTATCGTTCATATGTACGATTCAATTTGAACGCGATTTTCGAGATATAGTATCAGCTCCTGCTGTAGATGCGTGATACTTAACTGTTTAATTAATATGACGTATTTTACGGATACGTTTTTTTCGGTACGGATTCATTTGAGAAAATATTTGCACGTGGAACGGATATAATTTTTGGTTGCTTGGAGTTGTATGTAAAAGCAGTAAATTTTATATTGAAACAAAAAGAAAACTGTATAGTTTCATGAACTCCTTCTTCCTGATAAATTCAAGTCAATTACTTATATTCGCTCCTCTTTTTATACTAATCGATTATTCTCAGACCTCTTGTTTAGTTGTTTACTCTGAATCTCTCTCCCTAACTACTCACTCACAGAATTCTGTTCTTAGCACGTTAAGACGGTGTCCTGTTTATATTACAATAAACTTTATTAATCATTCTCTGCATAACTGCGCGTGAACATTAATCATTAAAATCAACATTTTACGTAAGAATTTAATTATTTCTGAAATATTGGTGACATATGTAGTATTAAGATGTCTTCAAGTAATTAGAATTGCAAAACAACAATAAATTAATATGCTTATAACAAACAAGTGAATGACGTGTCTCGGAGTCAAATGTATCCAAGTGGTTAAGCAATTAACTGCAAACATCGTTCTTTTTTTATTGGATTTAAGGTAGTTCTCCACGGATTCTCTAGTCAATTGAGCGTGCAAAATAAAATGTTGAAAATCATTGTTCGATTAGTATAGACTATTTTTATTAAATTTATTTACGAATTTTAATATTGTTTTAGTTGATATTAGTATGATATTATTTGATATATTAGTTGATATAAGTAAGGTAACAATGTTAAAATAATGTTATGTTGCTTCTGTGTAGCAATGACACACGTAGTCATTAATATAATAGACAAGGAAGAGGTTATCAAATCATAGTTTTTTGTTCCTTGAACACATTTCCATTCAATAATTAGAAAGTAGAAATCTCCAACTTTTAGACCTCAATTTTGCATTAAGGATGTTCCGGAGGTATATAAAAACGTTCAGAAATTCTTGAAACGTTAACAAAACATAGTTTTTACTATATTAAAGCATTTATCAAAGTTTGGGTTCGATTCACTTCATCGTTTAAAAATTATAGCAATTTGAAGTTTGCACATTTTAACACGTCTTCTTATGGAGAATTCATAAA
>SMSR01000479.1:0-29022 GCA_019453355.1 Ceratina japonica
CGGCGTCAGCGCGGCGTACCTGCAACCAGCGGGGCAACGTGAAAACGGCAATTAAAATTTCTGCAGAAGCGTGTTTCGGCGCGCGAAATTAAATGCCAAAATGCTCTGTTACGCGTCCCCTCGCTCCTGTTTCAAGGTTTTCCAATCTGCCCCGAGAATTATCGGAAAAGCATGGGAGGATTGTTCGAAGTTAATGGACTTCGCGCGCGCAACTCGCAAGACAAAGTCGTCGGGGAGAGGTATCCATGGAATTTCAAGTATTTAGCAGCTCGACCGAGCATAGAGACGTTATTTAATGGTGGAGTCGCGAGGTTGCTCACATGTCGTGGAGCGGATGCGGGCTCGCTAAACTTTAGCCGTGTCGCGTCGGTTAGCAGCAATTTTGCGAACTCAAGCAACGGGAAACCATCGGTTAGAATGCGAAATTAGGTAGTCGATTCGTGATTCCGCAGCCGGAAACCTGGATTCACGTCAAAGTCAAACTGTCAGAAGAGACCACGCCGCCAGAACGGATTCCCGACCCGTGCGTCGTTCAATACGTTTCACGAATGCGTCCCGCGATAACGAGCATCGATTATTCTCTGTTGTAACGAGTAACAGACGAGATGCAATAACGTTGTCGCGGACAGAATTATTATTAGAACGATTGCCTGCTGTTGTTACAGCAAACATCGGATTCATTCGTCGTCGACGTTCCTGGTTATATACGTGAAAATTGTGAAAATATACGGTGAAACGTGTTCCAAACGAATCTATCATAGATAAAAATGGCGAACGATAAAAAAGCAGGTATATCTTGATTTGCTCGTGGATGGGCAAAGTCCATTACGATATTAATCTCAAACGTGAATGATGACAGCCGGGTAAAGATCGGAATTGCTGAGCATGCTGCACCTATTAATTTCTCAACTATATATATATATATATGTATATATATATTGTTCTCCTGCGATAATGTGATTTATCTACTTCGTAAAACGATCGTAAATCTTTCGCAAGCATATCTTCATAAAACTTGATCAAGTAGAAACTACGTGCTCGTGTACAATACTTACACTGCATCCGCCGCTTCCGTGCAAACTTCAATTTCCTTTTTTTTTTCGAAACGAGAAACAGTGAAGTCAGGATTCATTTAAGAGAGAGAGTCTCCTGTAAATGAGAGATGTTGTCGTCTCGGAAGCGACGAAAGAGCTTCGAATATTTCTCTAGGGTATATACGCTACACGCGAGGCGGTATTAAAATAAAATGTCCGCGATCCCATTAAGCGTGAGTTAAAGTCGTCTATAAATTCAACGGGGAAATATTTGAAAAAGTCTAAAATGGACGTGCATCTATGTATCGTTTTTCATCGGCAAGCGGGTGCATGCAGGGATTCCGTAGATCGGTGACTACCGCATGGCCGTATATATACGTGCATGGTTCAAAGCCTCTCTCTCTCTCTCTCTCTCTTCGTGGAAAGCTCTTTAATCCCTCGCGACCGTATTGCCGTTGGCAACAATAGTGCTCGAAATTACGGCCCGTTCTGTTAGTGTTCGGCGAAGCGAGGTGTAGCGAATATATTGTAGTATAGAGATCGCGCTACGATCCTCTACTTTGCTCCCTTTCCATTTCAAATATTTCGCATGACCGCCGTGTCCATTTCATTCATTTTCAATAAGAATTCGATATATCGAGAAACAAACAGAATTGCTATAAGGAATTAGTTTGTAGGATCGTTCTTATCGATTCAGTCTGCCTCGATAGACGTTACATCGCAATTAAAATAGATTACGTAAGGAATTAGTTTGTAATGTATATTTCACTGGTTAGAGGGATTGATCATTATATTTCTGGTTTAGGTCAAACTAACGTTTGTTATGTCCTAAGCTGATCGCAATCGGATCATGAAGTAATCGGTTTAACGATTAATCGGATCAGAATGTTATTACATTGAAACGGATTGCCTTTCGTTAAGAATTATCAATAAAAAGATATTTTCATTAACAAGAAAAATATCGAGGTATCTATTTGTCATTAGCGACGACTACGTACTTACATTGTTCCAACTAAAAACCTCTACGATTTACGCAACGGGATAATACGTGTGTATGTATGTATTACGTAAAATTTCAAATGAAACGAAGCAAAGAGATATATATATAAGCGAAAATTGAAAATCGTTCCCAGTTTGAAAAAAGTATTATAATCGCTTCGTCCATACCGTTACCTTCGACTCCGTATTTTCTTTTAATGTGCATGTAATCAGAGAATCATTCATTCAGCGAGAGTAGGTCGTTCGTTTCCAAGTAATTTTAATCTCATGCTAAGTCTGGCTCTCCTCGATTACAAAAAAATAGTAGAAAATATTTCCTTCCTCGGTTTTTAATTTCATACGAGACCTTCGAGTGAAACTGGCTCTCGCAGTCTATCTATCGTACGAAACCATTGTCATTCAAATGAATGGCCATCCGAGACAATAGTCGGATGCGTAAACCGCGCGTATACCGTGAATTATGATCCTTACCTTTCGGGCGGCAGACACAAACGAGTATAATTTTCGACTGCTATAGTGGCCAACNTATCGAGAAACAAACAGAATTGCTATAAGGAATTATTTTGTAGGATCGTTCTCATCGATTCGGTCTGCCTCGATAGACGTTACATCGCAATTAAAATAGATTACGTAAGGGATTAGTTTGTAATGTATATTTCACTGGTTAGAGGGATTGATCATTATAATTTTCTGGCTTAGGTCAAACTAACGTTTGTTATGTCCTAAGCTGATCGCAATCGGATCATGAAGTAATCGGTTTAACGATTAATCGGATCAGAATGTTATTACATTGAAACGAATTGCCTTTCGTTCTTTCACGATTAATTGGAAGTGTTTATTAACAAGAAAGATATCGAGGTATCTATTTGTCATTAGCGACGACTACGTACTTACTTTGTTCCAACTAAAAACCTCTACGATTTACGCAACGGGATAATACGTGTGTATGTATGTATTACGTAAAATTTCAAATGAAACGAAGCAAAGATATATATATATATATAAGCGAAAATTGAAAATCGTTCCCAGTTTGAAAAAAGTATTATAATCGCTTCGTCCATACCGTTACCTTCGACTCCGTATTTTCTTTTAATGTGCATGTAATCAGAGAATCATTCATTCAGCGAGAGTAGGTCGTTCGTTTCCAAGTAATTTTAATCTCATGCTAAGTCTGGCTCTCCTCGATTACAAAAAAATAGTAGAAAATATTTCCTTCCTCGGTTTTTAATTTCATACGAGACCTTCGAGTGAAACTGGCTCTCGCAGTCTATCTATCGTACGAAACCATTGTCATTCAAATGAATGGCCATCCGAGACAATAGTCGGATGCGTAAACCGCGCGTATACCGTGAATTATGATCCTTACCTTTCGGGCGGCAGACACAAACGAGTATAATTTTCGACTGCTATAGTGGCCAACGTTAGCACCGTGACCAGGAAGCAAAGCGCTTCCAGACTACATTCGAATCGGCATGTACTCAATGACTCTTCATGTCCGGCCAGTATCACGATCACGGATACTGGGATCACGAGGCCCGTTACCAACAGGTCCGCCAATGCAACGTTAACCAGAAATGCATTTCCTGCAACAGTAGAGATTAGTCCACAGTTAGTCGAAGTCAAAGGGGAACGATCAAAGCGATCGATCAGACGTTTAATACGGTCGAGGATTCTCTGAAATCTGCCGAGCCTTAAAATTAAATTGCAACGATGTTCACCGCGTACAAGCATTCTATCAATTACTGTTCAAAGCCTCGCGTTAGTCAGTANGGACGTTTAATACGGTCGAGGATTCTCTGAAATCTGCCGAGCCTTAAAATTAAATTGCAACGATGTTCACAGCGTACAAGCATTCTATCAATTATTGTTCAAAGCCTCGCGTTAGTCAGTATTAATTATTATGTAATACGTTGCATCCAATATTTTATATCAAGTATCGCCACAATTCTATCAATCCTATCAAACGTCTTATTAGTTTTGATTCCAACATTTATGGCTGTATTTGCAACATCGAGTTTGAAAAGTGAATTATTGGGGGTATCGATGCAAATGTACCGTTTGATTGCCGTTCTAAAGGGCTCCTGGTAGTAAACTAAGCGTCCCGTAAATCAGAAGTTACCCATATCGAGCTAACTGGCATTCCTAAACTAACTTCTCATTAACTGCTATAATCTGATAGCAGATGTATCGATACCGCGAACGTGTTAATGATTCGAGTTATGAACCGTGAACAGGAGATAGTCTCTCGCGCTCGAGTTACGCATACAGTTGCAGGAAAATTTACCCTCGAGTTAACGAACTGGAAACGCTGAATGAACTTCATTAGTTCGTAAAGTGTGCAAAATTTCGTTCTCAGTCCGCGTTATACGCATCGATACCTTCTCGATAATCTGGATTGATGATTCCCGGACTACGAATTCGATACAGCTAAGAAAATTGACTGGAAAAATTTATTGGACGCGTTCCAATCATTCTGAAGGCGAATTTCGAAAGAATCCGCATTTATTCTGATCTGGGCATTAAATGATAAAAAATGGTAGTTTTGAAGTATCATTTTATGCGCGGCGACCTAAAAAATTGAGTTAGGTTTTATCAGTTGAAATATAGGAAGGGGAATGATTCGCGTAGCTTTTCCGACACTTCGTCTTCCTGTCAGAGAGATTTTGTCGCTGCGAGCTCTATTGTATTCAATCGTTCTCGACTACCAACGGTATTCACTAGCGGGAACGGTGAACGGGGCAGACCGTGAATACGGGATTTACATTTTTCCTGGATCCGCGGACAAAGTCGAATAAATCTATTGTCGATTCGGACTGCGAGCTCTTTTATGGCGATATCCATCGATTTGCTCGTTAACGGGTTCAAGTACTCCTGTCCAGCTTCGTTTCGAACCATTACCTACGAGATCCTTATTCCTTGACAATCGCCAATTACATCAGAAATTCATAACAGTTTAATTGATATCGGTTTCAAATTTTTCTCATTGTTTTCTGCGTTCAACGTGCATCGAGAATGCACAGTTCTCCGACGAAATTTTCATCAAAATTTTTTAAACGTCCTTTATTTTGCGTAACAATTCGCAGTGCGATCAAATATTATTTGTATCGGAATAATTGAACTGAGTGAAACGTATCGTACCGCAGTTATACGTTATATCCTGAGGGCTTCTCTGTCCTTCGGCAACTGTAATTGAATCCTAATACTCACGGAAATCGATTTATCACAACGGCATTGCCACGTGTGCAGCGCAGGAGCCGATTGTACTCTAGTCACTCCACGTGTACGACCGACACACCAGCGTTTACCTCAGACTCTTCTCGAATAGAGATTTTTTTAAATGCGTGATCATTTCGCAATCTTGAATCGATTCGTCGTAAATATATCCGACTGGAGAAAACCATCACTTTTGATGTTTTCATGCCTCGCAGCGTTTCCGTCTTCTGCACGTTTTTTTCATTATTGTCGGAGAATGAATAGCATTTTTTTTACTGCCGCTGAGTTATCTCTGTTTTTTAACGACGTTCTGATACTCTTTTATGATATCTTACGGTTCTGGGTAGATGGTTTTATTTCGAAATGGAATATATTTGCAAAGGGTGTTATCGATTATGTGAAATAACAGCGTACGGTAGGGAGTGGTACTGAAAGCGGTCGTAAAGCAGGATTCCCGGGTCTCTTTCTCGTTACAGGATACGTATGTTTATTGGTATTGGTATTGTCGCTGAATCGTTGTAGATCGGATGGATGGTCTCTTTCCCGGTTACAAGCGCGCACCGATGATTACTGTCTCGGGGTGTCGGTCGGAGAGTCGCGTAAGACGAAGTTTATAGTCGGAGTAACGGCGGAGACGAAATTTTCCTGCTGAGTCGCTAAGGAAACTTCGAATTATTTACGTCCCTATCAAGATTCACGCGCAACGAAGTACCGGTGACAATCTTTCGTGGAAGTGTTTGCCCGTCGAAAGTTTCCCATCCCCCTCGTGGGCGGGTAACCGAGGACGAACCGAAAGAGATTGAACCAGCACGAAACAGTCGTAAAAGAAAGAAATTTTCCAAACTCGTTCCCGGAGTACCGTAATTAAATAGACAATTCACCTTTCTACGGATATTCTTATACCAAGTTTCACTGATCTCGTTTCATCTTCCATTCAAGTCGATGACAATTCAATTTTCTTCAAAACTTCTTCATCCGATATGAAGTATTAAATGATGCAANATAGGTGGTTTTATTTCGAAATGGAATACATTTGCAAACGGTGTTATCGATTATGTGAAATAACAGCGTACGGTAGGCAGTAGTACTGAAAGCGGTCGTAAAGCAGGATTCCCGGGTCTCTTTCTCGTTACAGGATACGTATGTTTATTGGTATTGGTATTGTCGCTGAATCGTTGTAGATCGGATGGATGGTCTCTTTCCCGGTTACAAGCGCGCACCGATGATTACTGTCTCGGGGTGTCGGTCGGAGAATCGCGTAAGACGAAGTTTATAGTCGGGGTAACGGCGGAGACGAAATTTTCCTGCTGAGTCGCTACGGAAACTTCGAATTATTTACGTCCCTATCAAGATTCACGCGCAACGAAGTACCGGTGACAATCTTTCGTGGAAGTGTTTGCCCGTCGAAAGTTTCCCATCCCCCTCGTGGGCGGGTAACCGAGGACGAACCGAAAGAGATTGAACCAGCACGAAACAGTCGTAAAAGAAAGAAATTTTCCAAACTCGTTCCCGGATTACCGTAATTAAATAGACAATTCACCTTTCTACGGATATTCTTATACCAAGTTTCACTGATCTCGTTTCATCTTCCATTCAAGTCGATGACAATTCAATTTTCTTCAAAACTTCTTCATCCGATATGAAGTATTAAATGATGCAACCGATCATTCGTATATTCTTACTGATTCACTCCGGGTTTCTATGTTTTGGCGCGTTGAAGGATTTCGAAACTTTTACCACCGTAACCGTTGGCAGTATTTTCCTATTCCCAGTGGACAGTCGTTTTAGAAATGTCCTTAGAATGTTAAAAAGGGATCGCGGCATCCGTTATCACAATGGTTGTCCGTATCTGTTCAATAAATATCAAGGAAGAGAGGTCTTTGGTTACCTTGGAGGACGAAAATAGAGGAATCAAGGATCGCTTCCTTCCTTGATATTATCCTTCGCGACGCCATATCCATGCGTAGGAGAGGCTTTTGTCCTTTTCCACGCGGCACCGAGCAAAAGGGATCCTTCCGCGAACGGAGATAAAAAGGAACGATTTTACAAAAGAGCTTTGGATGAGGCGAATATCGGCTTCCTTTGTCACGTACTTCTCTACTATTTACGAGAATCTCGGTGTTTCCGCAAGCATTAAATTAACCACGATTGATTTAAAGATTTGAAATCACATAAGAAATGGTAGAAATTTAACATTTCTGCTTTAATGCACATTTTTCCAAATTTTTAATTCTAACTATAGAAATAACATTTGTTTAAGTACAAATGGCGTTGCATTAAAAAAGCTCTGTTATAAAGCTTTGAACGTCATTGAACGGTAGTAATGCAACTTACTTTCGTCGAGCAATATGCTTTGCTACGAGGTTTCGCGGTATAGTAAAAGTAAATGGCGAGGGTTACCTCGTTTCTTGAGTTGATCTTCTACCACGATGGCGGATATCATGAAGACGTTGCCGACGCTCCCTGCTACGGACATCGAGGTCAGCAAAAGTAGCCTGGCCACCCTGGACCAAGCGGAGGACAGGGTGACCGGTGAAATATCAAGGTCGGCGTCCAGCGCGTCTTCCATCCTTATCTCGGGCGCGGTGGCCATAATTCCGGCCAAAGTGCTCGTTGCACTCGCGTAGGTCGTCGTCGCGTTCATCCTGAAACTGTAGAGGGACGGGGCCATTAACGGGAATAGCGAAACCACGAACAGTTTATCACGTGACCCCGTGGCAATTTCGGTGTCCAACTTTGCACGCAAAAAAATAAGGGACAACACGTAAAAAAATGTTGCAACGGTTTTTAATTAAAATCAGGAAGAGTTTCCGGTTAATAAAGATCGCGATTTTATACCGCTAAACAGTTTCCTTATTGTGACGAGCAGATGTTCCGAAGCCGGTTAAAAAATAGTTTGCCGTTTTATGGGCAAACGGGGTGACGGGTTTTGTGCGTCGTCTGGGAGCTTGTTCTTCCACTGCGTCACGTGCGTCGGGTATTAAAGTGAATTCTGCCGAAGAATGAAGGGCCTCGAGTCAAGCCGGAGTTCGACTCCAATTACGTCCTCTTCCCGCGTTCGAAACGTGATTACGCGTAGAGAATGAAAATTGGTTTCGCTCGTTATTAATACAACGCTTGATGATGTTAACAAGCCACTAGTTTGTAATCGTTTACGTTATTGCTTGTTAATTTCCCGGCAATTTACGTGCACACATTTCATAGAAAACTAGCAAGACGTCCAATTAGTTACAGAAATTAATTCACAGCGAGAGCGTGCAAAACGGCGCGGTCGATAATTGCGTGTTCACACCAAAGCGTCAGGCCTATCGAAAAGTACTTAAACGAAAATGTAAATGCTGATTAATTCTACTTCGATCAAACGTAAATTCGATGTAATTTTTAGACTGGGGATTTTATACGTTTATAGAAAAATAGTGTACTTAAGCTGTATTCGTCCTGACACGGAGAAAGCTTCGTGTATCTCACAAAAATGGCAAAGTCGGAAAGCGCATGAAAAATTAATGAAAAGATGACAAGAACGTCCCTATCCGTTCTGTCCTCGTTTTATGGGCACACAGTTGAACGAACGATGGATCGAGCATTGTTCCACGTTCCTCTTCGTGTCTTATTTCTCTTTATCCGTTATATCGACACGGTCTATGCTCGTGGGAGCAAAACGTTCACTAAAAATTGGAACAATTCTGTAAACACAGACGGACAAGTTCGCGCGGTGATTTCCTTTGGCGACACTCGACGAGGCCGGTTTTAAAAAAGGGAGGGTGCGCGATTACCATGCAAGTCGCGATGCAAATTTATTTTGCGAATTTCTGGGACAGAGCAGCCCGGGTCTCGCTCGTTCTTTTTTCTCATCGACTGCGGTCTCTGCACTCTGAATAATTGATTTTATTACAGAGGTAAACCTTTGCTGGTAACGTGGAAAATTCTCGGACTCTTCTATTAATTGTAATTAAATATTCACGTGATCTAATTAGAAATATTTCAACGTCCATCCTAGTTTTGATATTTTATGCATTCCCATGCATGTAATAGGTGTTTACGTTTGTTGATAATTTGCCAAGCTTTCCTGCCGCGTAATCATCGTAATTAATGAAGATGTCCCACAAATTAGTTGCGTAGAGTTTACACGAGTCACGCGAAAGCAGAAATTAATTACTCGGTTTCGGGGCCAATTGACTTTTTACGCTGGTCGTAAAGTTTGAAGTGGGAAGAAGAAAGTGGAGAAATCGCGTTTAAACGCGGTTGACGCTGGAAGAGTAAGCGATTTCGGTGTGTACACGGGATCGGATTATTAGCCCGGAGGGCTGCGAAGATTAAGGCCGACGCGCTGACAAGCCTAATTGCAAGCTATTGATCAGCCGCTATTACCAAAGACGGCCAAATGTTTTAATAATCGTGTCCCGCTATCGTTTTACGGTGCATCCCCCTCGCGTCGTAAATTTTCAGGCCTCGTTATACTGCAATAAACCGACGGTTCAGGTTTAACAGCGACGCGCATTTTATTATCGCGATCCGTCCCACGTTCGTTAACGGATATTCTGTTTACCTCGCTAATAATGCGGTTGATTGATTCCGAAGAGACACACGAATTTCTTTCGATTCTGTTCAAATGATATTCACGTGTAGAAGAATAGCTCGTTTCATTGAATGTCAGGTATAACGTTACAGTCCGGTTGAATTCGTTCAATTTGGAGACCGCGATGCTCGCTCATTGTCAGCGGGGATCTGTTGAATCAAATTTTATTGTGGAAGGGTTGAAACGCGGATTGGATCCGAGATGTGTGTCGCTCAAAAATTCGTCTCGCTTTATTCCGAGGAACTCGATTTTGTAAGGATTGGTTTACGTTTCACAGGAAAGGTGGGAAACCTCTAACACGTACAGTGTCGCGAGTTTTTCTTACGCGATATCTAGTTTCATGGGATCGATGATGAGCCGGGTATACGGATACAACGGCGTAATTGATACCATTCTTTCCATTCGCATATCGTTTACGCTCGTTCTGAAATTCCTCGTTATAAATTCAATCGCCCGACGTGAAAAATGAAATTCCCTTTCATCCCGCGAACAAATACCTTTATGGATCGTGCGCATGATTGAAAATGTTCGTACCGTGCTATAAATATAATAATTGATAGTCTGAAGTGTCTGGTGGCAAGTACCCTGACTGTGATCGTAGACAAGTTTAACTGAGCACCGAAATGTAGAACGCAGTAAAAGGGAACTCCGCAATTTTTGTAGAACACGTCATTGCGCTTGTTCGGGGTAAGTCGAAAGAATGGGAAGTCGCCGAAGCGAGACGTTATGATATCGACGCGCAGCTTCACCATTGCTCTCCCGACGAAATCAATTACCATGAAACTTGGGAATCTTTTGGAATAAGTGTCATTCGAATTTTATAGCTAACTCCCAAGTATTGACACCGTCGTGCCAAGTCGCGAATCGTAAAAGTTCTCAAGTAAAAAGAAGACTCGCGTGCTCACAGTCGCGTTGCAGGTGAAATGTTGAAAAAACATCGAGTCTGTTTTCATAATGTCCTCTCCTCTATATTCCGATGCGCGTATAATACGAGGACAGTGTGGTTGTAATGTACGCGTAATCTATTTTGATGCCATGGCTGGTATAGGACGGGATTGATCGGAATTGACGTGCAGCTTAATCATAAGGGTGGCCACCGTGTGTTAGCAACAAACATTATGTCAAGGGATTATCATTGATGTTATAATTAATGCTGGTACGTTGCGTCTGGTTAGCACAGAGTCAACATTTAGGAGATCATCGACCCACGTTTTACAAGACCTCCCGCGTATGCAATTCCATTCGTGTAATATCAACCAGTTTCGTTATCTCTAATGGCACATAAAAATTGCATTTCACGTACGAATTTTATACGCGCAGTCGCGGCTTGGTCTTCGCTTCTTTTTCCCCTGCCCATTCTTTCTCGCTTGTTTTACGGTAACGCGACTCAATATGGAACCGGTCCCCATTTTTTATTGTGCTTTTATTTCCGATGCCGCGACGTACGAGCGTACCGACGAATTTCTTTCTCGGAAAAATTTGCATCGTTAATTTTCGTCAGTGAACCGGAAAGCATAAAAAAATATAGCCGGTGCACTTGACGGGCTCGATTCTTCATCCGGCCGAGTGCGACGTGGCCGCGCCCTGATACTTTTCGTATCCACGTGGAAAAGTGGAAAAAAACAAGAAAGGGAACGACCACTCAGGGCTCCGCTGGACATTTCACGCTCTTTTTCACGGCGGACAATTTCTAATGAGAACTAATGTCAACAAGCTTCATATTCCTTGAATATTCAGTACCGCGTTTTTTGAAGCTTCATGGAGTCGAAATAAGGCCGGAAAGGCTTAATTTGCAAATAAACAGACGTATTTACGTAAATGTATCTTATTTTATAAAATTTGGAAAAGTGCTGGAAGTAAAAGTAGGGGATATACAATTCTTTTCTGTTTCAGATACTTCAGGAGTAATCAATTAATTATTTCGTCCATCGTCAAATATCTCTTAACGAGTGGAGTTTGTTAACTGAATGCCTCTGCCGTTTACGTGCTCCATACTGTACATTCTTGATATATTAAAGCTCTCCCGTTCCCTAACTTTGATCTTGCCATCGCGTCAAAGGTGCAGTGTCCACAGTATGAAAGTTTTTCGCGATTATAAGATCTGCCGTTTGGACGAGATCGAAGTACGTAGCGAAGTTCTGTATCGAGGAGCTGGGAAATGGTGATAACGGGTTAGGTAATGAAGCTGGTCGATGTCAATGGTTTCCCAGGGGATTAAAGGGTTCACAGACGATAGGGTGTCTGGTAGACGGTGCAATTTATCTGGTGTGTCGCGACGCTCGACGGAGCGTAATATTGCCAATGAGTTATTAAAGGGCCCAACTTGAGAGATTCGCGTATGCCTCGGTGCGATCGCAACGGGCGGTCAAGTTATGAATTGGCCATAACTCAAAGTAGATCGTTCGACTGCGAGGGTCAACAGCCCCGGGCTTCGTCTTCTGTCGTTTAAATACCATCGTTACCAGCCGCTGCAGTAGTGAAGCGATTATCATAGTTATAGTTCAGACCGTCCTTATCAAACTAGTTCAATTTGCAATCACATGTCTTTCTTAAGTGAAACGTGCATTTGCCATAGACAATTCCTTTTAGGTGAAACTATACGTCGTTCAGATTTTAATTATATTCCAAGTGCGTAGAAGGTTCATTGACAAAAAAGAGGAGCAGTGAAATACGTGGGAGCGTAATGCAGAACGAAATGAGAATTCTTTTCTCTAAGCGTTTCCCTTGTTTTACGTTGCGAACGTTTCTCTCATTTCTAAAAAAGGAGTTAAATACAAAGACGGCAGAACGCGTATATCAGGACACGAAATTAAACGTCTTCCAGTTCGCCCGTTCTCTTCCTTCTTCGGGGAGAAAAAAGCGCGTTACTTAAATGTTTTTAAAGTTTTACGGTGAGCAGTCAAACGTTCCGTTCTCCATCGTAAAAATCAGCGAACGATAAATCCCGGGGAAAATCGAGGAAGAGACTTCGTTAACTAGATTTGATTCATACACTTTTTCCGTCGATCGAGTCAGCCAGTCCGGCTCCTGTGCCGCGGCCCGAACTACCCAGGCGGACAGTCGACTTTCATCAAATGTATCGAACGGATGTATCTACTGCGATATAAAACTGTCTTGACTTTCGAGTTCGAGTCGGAACTGTCCACCGGATTTCTTAAGTTCCGGCCGTGGGTGAAGCGAACCAAAAACTTCTTCAGCCTGATTTATCTCGGCTGTCGATTCCTCAGACAACGCTCCGTTCTCACTACGTTGACTCACAACAATATCATTTTTATTATATTCAGAATGAACGAACAAGTATCTATTTCAAGACTTTGTCGCAACGCGCCGCGTACGACATTTAATATATGATCGATGTATTTATGTCAGGGTTTACGATCCGTGACTAATGGACGATTGCAAATATTTCTTGCGATTTATCTTGCGCGATAAAACCTGTCTCAGTAATAGGAAGTTAATGAAATATCGTGTCCCAGAATTAATTGTACGGAGAGAAAGAGAACTTTTTGAATTGGAACATTCGGTTTCCTGCAGGATGAAATATATTCCGAATGGGCCGGTTCTTTCGACGATCGTCCCTTTGACGAGGCAGAATTTAATATAATAATGTATTATAGCGAGAATAAAAAGCGCGCTGGTTAGCTACGGGTCGACTCTTTTGACTCAGCAGGAATCGCGTACAGTGTACATACCTATCTGCCGTCCATTCCTCAAAAGGATGGAAAACCCGTTCGAGAAGTTCAGGCTCCCAGAAACCTTCATTTCGCTTTACGAAAGTTTCCCTCTTGAGCAAGAGAAGTAGACGAAGAAATGCTCATTGACTTTTAACTAAATGTTCTAGAGAAAGGAGAGTAGCTTAAGTAAAGCGGACAGGGCCGACGTTTCTTTTATACATTTCAATTCGTCCGGATTGTATCCCAAATTGAACAGGCGGTCCCAATAGCCCACGTTGCACGGTTTTTATCTATGCGAGGTACAGTGGCCACGAAAAGTTCCTTTGTTCCATTCGTATATTAATAAATAATGCCCAAGTACATTAAATTTTCCAATAGCCTCGTACCGTTATACTAATTAGGAATTTGAACGTGACGTCCTTGAGGGAACGTATAAAAGTTAATCAGAATACCTGGGATACTTTTTATGTCTACTGTACGTGAGATCGGCTTTTATTAAGGTCGCAACCTTGCTCCACAGTTGAATATGTGTATATTCACTGTTGGCTCGTGCAATGAAATTAACCCCGCTCTTCAGCTGGTTAAAATAAACCCATTCAACGAACTAAAAAGCCCAGCACCGTGGACAGCTGATTTACGGCCGGTTGGGCTGTCACGCTCCCTGACAAAGCTTTTAAACCACAAAAATTCTTAATACAATTTACGTTAATAGAGAGGAAAACAATCGTCACGCGTTAATTCGATGTTTAATCAATTTATCGAGTCCGATATAAATGACCGTTGCCGTGGAATAAAAATGGTATCGAGGGATCCGGGAGTAATGGAAGTAGCAATTAGAACGATTTTCTGCCGTTCAAACGGGAACTGCGTTTGTTATCGATTTCAGAAATGAAATTACTAGACTGTCGACCTTTATGCGAAGTAATACATTTATAATATCAATTTAAATTCGCTTATTCTTTAACAAGGTATATTTCACTTTTGACCTTTCTCGAGTTTCTATGAATACGTAACATCCGCAGCTAATGTTGTAGAGAATTGACTCCATTGACATGAAAACAGATTTAATTAGAGTGAGAGAGTTGTTTTTATTGAGCCGTTGAGCCTGTTTGTACTGGGCGGAGCAATTTTTCTCGCGAGATAATTAATCATGATGAAGCTTTAAAAAATATCGTGGAAGTGTTATAAAAAGGAGTAATTATTACTCGTTCTTCCGAGGTAACATCGCTCGAAACGCGGCGTAATATCAGCGAGAAACTCTTGCTCCATGAATCTTCATTTCTGAGCAATTACTTTGCAATTAACTCGGGGCGAGGACAACTGAACGGCGGGACGGCTTTTAAAAGTACATTTTTCAACCGGGGCCCGGTGGCGTCGCAGCAACTTTTAGATTCAGTTAGAAGCGATTAATGAGAAAGGAGTTTGATATTGATTAAATTATCGATTGTGTATAAACCGGTCTCGAGTTTCATTTAGAAGTTGGCTTGACAATTTTTCACGGCGAGCTCGGTCGGTATCTCTCGGCCGACCGTAGGACCGACACCGCGGTGAAAAAGAAGCGTGGTCGGTGAACCGGAAATAATTACATGGCGCGGGGCAACGGCATTCGCGAACTCTTTTTCTTGTTCAGCTTCATTCCCAATCGCGCATTCTTCGGGTCTTCCGTGAGGATGCTCCGGCAATAAAATTCCAATTACCGTGAAGTGTCTCGTTCGACGAGCTCGGTTTTTTATGAAATTTTCACGAAGCCGCAAAATCGTGCACGCATCGGTTGTCCTACACCGATCAATTCTGCTACTGTTTACTCTGCCAAGAACCAGGGGAACTTCCGATGCGGAAATGAGCGCTTCCACGAAGACGGTCAAACAAATGGCTTCGCTAACTCGATGTGGATAGTTTCGTTATGGCTTTTGAGTTAAGCACCCACCCTCCGCCTTCGTCCCTCAAAATCGTTCTTAAGTTCTTGTACCCCGTCGTGTATCTTAGCAGATACTCATCGCAAACTTCGACGATCCCGAACCGTGTTGTTGTTGCTCGTTATAAATAGATGCGGTTTCTGTTCAAAGATTAAACCATTCTCTATATTATTATTATTATTATTATTATCATCATTTATTAATTTCAGCTTCGGTTTAGAAATTAACTTGGTTTACATTAATTGTCCCAATAAATCGCCCTAAACACTGTGACCCTTCATACTCCTTTTCCACAAATATAATCGCATCTGAAAATGGAACTAAATTACATTCGACGAGACAGGATTTGAGCCTTTCAAAGCGCAACCGAGGAAATTACTCAGGAAATTTCTTATGACACGGCGGCATATCGCGTGATCAAAGTACTTGTTAAATATATTATTTCTGGTAATTTGAAACGATACCTCACGAGATAATTTCGCTCGCGATTCAGAAAAAAATAATTTATAGAAGATCAGGTGTACAAGAAATGCGAAGTTAAATCGATATCATGATTCCTTTATTTTGCACGAGACGATGTCTAATATGCTTTCGGTACTTGATATTCGTAGCAATTAAATTAGCGGAAGGTTCGTATTTACCATACGTAATTTACGAATCTGGTTAGTTGAAAATTTCCGGCTGTGTTCCAAACCTCCCACTCTGACATCGTCTATTAGAAACTTTGGTCAGGCGAACTCGAAACAGTTGTGTACATCTTTTCGTTAATTATTCAAATACATTCTATCTCTGACCCGCGTCTATTAATCCCGGCAGACTTTAACGCGAGCAAATTCGAGATTTGCATTTCATTTATACAGTTACATGCGTTTAATTATTCATATGTTCAACTTTCGGTGAATTTGATTCTTCGTACAACTCGGGGGTTAATTGTACGTGTGCAATATCAATACGACACGGTGAGAATTAATGAAAAAGTGTACCAAAAAAGTTGAAGGGAACCCTTGTCAAACAACTGTACGCGGAAAAACAATTTTAGTTTTCATATTGCCGGATCTGCAAAGGGGGAACCGAACCGTGTAAAACAATTGTGCTGTGCACGTGGAATCCGGCGAAATATCCGCGGCGATAATAAAAAGATACAACGTGAAACGGCAGAGGTGGACGACTGACAATAAATGGGATCGATCGTGGCAAGTGTCTAGACAGCAAAATATCGAGAACAATAGGTAGCCGCGAACCAAGTGTGTCATTTGCGTGCCGTCGCTGAACGTGAACTAAATATATTTCTTCCCTTTTTCCCCCGTTTCCTCTTAACTTCATCCTCCGTCGCAACCTTCGGGCTAGGAAACCTGTCATTTAGCCGTTTTGAATCACAAGGTAATTAGGAAAGAAACCGACGAGCAACTTGTAATCCAACATTAATACCTGTAATTCCTCGTACGACAGATGATGGAACAAAATAACTCACTGTTGAACTTGAATTTAGTTAGAAGAGAGAGGCATGATTCTATTTCCTGCAAAAAATAATTTTCTTATCTGAAAGATCAAAGTATAATCGTACAAAGCACTTGTTCCTAGTTACACACATAAATTCAGCTACGATAAGCAAGAACATGTTTACTCTGCGTCTCTTCATTAATAATTAATTCCTCTAAGATAATTAGCATTAATTAGAAACACTTATAATCATAATTAAATCACTTCTATTATAAGACCTGAGCGTAATAAATACTGTGAAATCAGGTGGGATCTAATGCGCGTATCAGCGCTTTTAATGTTCCATTAATTAAAATTCTGAATGAGTGGATTTTCCGTGCGCAGTCTTCGGGGGCTAATAAATACGTTGAGTNGTTTTCATATTGCCGGATCTGCAAAGGGGGAACCGAACCGTGTAAAACAATTGTGCTGTGCACGTGGAATCCGGCGAAATATCCGCGGCGATAATAAAAAGATACAACGTGAAACGGCAGAGGTGGACGACTGACAATAAATGGGATCGATCGTGGCAAGTGTCTAGACAGCAAAATATCGAGAACAATAGGTAGCCGCGAACCAAGTGTGTCATTTGCGTGCCGTCGCTGAACGTGAACTAAATATATTTCTTCCCTTTTTCCCCCGTTTCCTCTTAACTTCATCCTCCGTCGCAACCTTCGGGCTAGGAAACCTGTCATTTAGCCGTTTTGAATCACAAGGTAATTAGGAAAGAAACCGACGAGCAACTTGTAATCCAACATTAATACCTGTAATTCCTCGTACGACAGATGATGGAACAAAATAACTCACTGTTGAACTTGAATTTAGTTAGAAGAGAGAGGCATGATTCTATTTCCTGCAAAAAATAATTTTCTTATCTGAAAGATCAAAGTATAATCGTACAAAGCACTTGTTCCTAGTTACACACATAAATTCAGCTACGATAAGCAAGAACATGTTTACTCTGCGTCTCTTCATTAATAATTAATTCCTCTAAGATAATTAGCATTAATTAGAAACACTTATAATCATAATTAAATCACTTCTATTATAAGACCTGAGCGTAATAAATACTGTGAAATCAGGTGGGATCTAATGCGCGTATCAGCGCTTTTAATGTTCCATTAATTAAAATTCTGAATGAGTGGATTTTCCGTGCGCAGTCTTCGGGGGCTAATAAATACGTTGAGTGTTCAGCCACCGTTACGCGCGTTAATTCCGTGTGTATCAATTGCATTGTGCGAACATATGTATTAAATAAATGACGCAATTTTACATTGCACCTACGTACAGTCTCGTTCGAAAGTATACGTGGATTTCAACAATTAACAAAATCATTTACAGCTTCAAAGTGATTAGTGATTCATAAAATATTTTAATGGCTATTATTTTTTTTATCAGAGTCAATGTTGCTAGAATCGACGAACCAGAATCGTGTACCGGAAAAAAAGGGATACACTTTTTAACGGCAGTATTCGAGGTATTTCGAACAGCGTCCGAGAAATATTTATTGAGGTTAATTAACGTTGCACGATTTTATCAGGCTACGGACTTACGGTGTTTGACGGTGTATACCAGAGTTAAATTAAACTTACGGGGTTTCGCGCTGTAAATTTTCCCGATTAGACGACTTAACGTCGCATTCTATTTACGCCTGCGACGTTTATCGCGACAGACTATACATTTGCATACCGCAGAATTACCTTTTGTCTCGAAGAAAGGGAAAGCTCGTAATTATCTTCTTATCACCGAAGAAATGCATCGATGTAATAGATAAGATTATGCTCTGTCCCAAATAAGTACACAGTTATGGAGTTTACCTCCAAAGAAGTTAATTATTTCTTCTTATCACTAGACATCAGATTTTTATCAACTTATGAGTCACGTTAATGTGCTGAATTTAAGAGAATGCAGTCAGTATGTAAAAACTTAACAAATAGAAGTTTTATTAAATAGATAGAGTTCTATTTTCAGTTCTGTATTGCAAATAGATCATTTTTTTTAGTAAAATTTGCGATTTAATCAGTAAAAATAATTTATTCCTTTATTTATTTATTGATATTATACGGTATATACGAATAATATAAGATCTTTGCCCTCAACTAAGTCGAGGCAGCGTGAGAAACGAACTACTGACACAGTTATTGTACACGAAATGATCGGCGATGATTTGAAACCGCGTAATCCCCAGGAACGAGAGAGCGTATCATCGTCACGGGGTTGGGCAAGCCGGGATCGATCCCACACGACTCGCTGCTTACTGCTATCGACTCGTGCGACCCGGCCGTCGTAACCGGCCGCTAGACGATTCCGGGGTTATCGTTATTGATTCCCGCGGCTACTGAATAGTCAGCAGTCCTCTCATTTTACTACCTCTTTTCGCATCTCCCGAGGAAACGACCGCTCGTCCCGTTGTTTTCGACTCTAATCCAATTTCTGTTGACATCGTTATTCCAGTCGCTCGTCCGGATAATTCGTGAATAAACAGGACCACTTTCACCGTCTCGAGTCAACGATTTGTAAACATTAATACAACATTTCATGCAATAGTCGATCCGGTGATTGACATAATAATCGATATTGCGTTTCCAATAATGGTTCCGTCAAACAGAAAATGATGCACGATTCATTTAGTACGATCGACGATGAAGAATATCTGTCAGATTTTTTTATATAGCAATAAGTCTCTGAAATAGGCGGCGTATATTCGCTCGAAGCGGAGGGCGGATTTGTCGAGTAGCGAAACGTTCTTCTAAAAGATTTCAAGGAAATAGNAATTAATACAACATTTCATGCAATAGTCGATCCGGTGATTGACATAATAGTCGATATTGCATTTCCAATAATGGTTCCGTCAAACAGAAAATGATGCACGATTCATTTAGTACGATCGACGATGAAGAATATCTGTCACATTTTTTTTATATAGCAATAAGTCTCTGAAATGGGCGGCGTATATTCGCTCGAAGCGGAGGACGGATTTGTCGAGTAGCGAAACGTTCTTCTAAAAGATTTCAAGGAAATAGNTCGTCCGGATAATTCGTGAATAAACAGGACCACTTTCACCGTCTCGAGTCAACGATTTGTAAACATTAATACAACATTTCATGCAATAGTCGATCCGGTGATTGACATAATAATCGATATTGCGTTTCCAATAATGGTTCCGTCAAACAGAAAATGATGCACGATTCATTTAGTACGATCGACGATGAAGAATATCTGTCAGATTTTTTTATATAGCAATAAGTCTCTGAAATAGGCGGCGTATATTCGCTCGAAGCGGAGGGCGGATTTGTCGAGTAGCGAAACGTTCTTCTAAAAGATTTCAAGGAAATAGACTGCTGATTGGAACAGGTTTTATGGGCCGCAGCGCTCCCCCCAATCGAATACGGTTTCCTTGTACGGATTCAAACTTGTAAACGTATTCAACGTTCCAAAAACCGGGTTAACGCTTAATTTCGCTAGAGGTTTCGCGTACCTAAAGGGAAAACTCGCGTCGCCGGGATCGCTTAGTATTCATGCAATTATACACTGATTGATTGGCAATATCAGGAAGAGATCGAGCCTCGACCCGGCGAGAATGATCGAGGCGAGGGACATGAATTATTCACGTGCGCGTTGCTGAAATATACAAGTAGCTCATGGTTCGTTAATCGAAGCGGCCACCGGGTATCCGCGCTCTCACCGGCTTTAGGACTCTGGCTATCGACGAAGATGAACCGTGGGTAGCAACAGCAAAAAAAGGGAGCATCGTTTCGTCTGGTTGACTCCGTGCATTTCCCCCCGGTTACATCCATTTGTTTAATGTTGTACGCCGTTCCCTTTGACCCGCCAGCGGAAAAAGCAGGCATGCACCACGTGCATGCATATGTATGCAGAAATAGCGATACGCGCCGGTAAAAAGGCTGTTTGCGCGTTTCGAATGAAAGCACTTGAATCAAAAGCAGGAATTGCTCCTTTTGAAAGAAAACCAGAACTTTACCGACGCGCCAGATACCCTGATTACTCGCGATAAGAACCTATTTTATTTTGTTTCTTGTCAGAGCGAGGCTTTGCGTTAGATTCGAGACGTATTGGATTTCCGGATGAATTGGTTTCGCGCGAGAAAAGAACCTGCTGACTCGTCCGCGTCTATTTCGGTATTCGACGGCCGTACTCATTTACTTTATTCCCCTTTGGATCGCGTCTAACCCACGCAAAGATTCAATGGATCGCCTGCATCCTCGTTATGTCCCGACGACAAGAGGTACGTGGAGTGTCTTTGAAATTGATAGCGATCACGTTGCAAAGTCTAATTACTTCCTAACCGAGCGGCGAGTATGACGGCAATAGTTACATCAAGCGAGTCGCGGAATTATATATAAAAGTCATTTGCTTACGAGCGATAAAGTATTTTTCTGCAGTTGCATAAATATCTGCAGTCTGCTAATAAATCCCTCGGGAAACGTTGACATCCGCTGGGTCGATGCCAGCCGGGCGAATGTTTGCCTTAAAACGGTAAATTATGAGTCGGAGTGAAAAATGCAAGCGCGCGACTCGTTCAGTGATTGATCTCCGGCATCTTTCCGCGTGTTTCAAACGAACCTGGATTATTGCGTTCTGGCGAACGCTCAAGTCATCTCGCTTCATCATGATCCCTCCCGTGCCTAAACGCTTTTTAATTGACCGTTAAATAGCCGCGATTTAAGGCTTATATAGCGTAGAACGTTATATTAAAAAGCGATTTATCTCCTCCTTCGTATATGCAGAGAGAGAGAGGGATCGATATTCTAACAGAGATGTAGGATCTAATTCCGGGTGGGCGAAACGTTAGCCGCGGGAAATTCGTCTCGTATCGAGCGACGTCTCCGTTTTATTAGACGAGAAAATGGAACTCCTTATCGGTGTCTCGATACGGTGCGACCCCAAACGCCGATATACTTCATGCTCGTGTCTACCGGCGCAACCACGGTATACGTAAGCACTTACTTTCCCCTCTGACAGCCGCACGACGTCGCGCCGCGGTCCCGCGTCCTCCTGAATGCGAAATTTCAACGTACGGATGAGCAGACGCGAATCTGATATCAGGACACATGCCTTTGACGCCAAGAACCCATCTTGTTCCTCGACCCTATTTCGTCTGTCACGGAGAAAACTATTATGGCCCGGGAGCAAAACTCAAACCCCCCAACCCTTTCTCTTTGATACCCTGTTTAAATCTGCAAACCCTTTTTTAAGATGAACTCTTGCGTCTTATCTCAATCGCGTGGAAACGCACGAAATGACATCCTGCACGATTCAGAGAAAATACTACAATTTTTAAACGCTAACGGAATTGTTTTATTAAACGGGAGATAATTAATTCTTGTGTAAAGTTGAATAGAACTTTCGTAGTTCATGAAGAAAATTGTTGATTTTACTTTACCTAATATGATTCAGCTTTATGGGCAAGAATCGAATAACACCTCCGAACCTGTTTCCTCCTAAAGTACAATATTAAATATAATAGGTGCAATCTCTTTTAATAGAGTATTATAACGCTGAAAATAAATGGGTATTACCCGTGTATTTTCATTCTATTATCCCTAATACCTTCGCGGTTATGCCTCTTCGCGTGACTCAAAATTACTTTTTAAGCAAGTGGAGCCAAAATTGATACGATGTTCGGCTTCATTTGAAATTGCTAACATCGATTTATATTATATTACATATTATATAGAATATCACTTATGTAATACGTATTCGAATCATTTGATCATATTTTTATTGTATATAAAAAGAAACTTGAGTTGTGTGTAACGACATACTTTTTCTACTGGTTTCAGTGAAGCCAAGATTGCCGAGATCACTTGCGATGCAATTTCGGAGAACTACTCGACGTATCGGTGAGTGATATGTATTTGTACACTGCGTACCAGCGTGGAAAGAAACGAAAAGCGTGTTTCACTCGGTCTATACTCAATATTGCTCTTTGATTTTCTCGAAAGCAAACCCTTGTTCGTGAAAACCTGGCGTCTGCTCGTTTGGACTTGCATGTCACTTATAAGAGTACTAAACCCTTACAAATTCACGAGTATACGAAGTTTCATTCTTATCGCTGCTCTCAAAAGTGATTTGACAGATTTTTGTTTCTATTGTGCGTTGGTAATGCATGTAAAGACGTACTTTTAGAATAAGATGTTCAGACGAGAATAATACGTGACCATAAATTACGGCGACGTATGATGTTCAATGAAATGAAAGTCCCTTGACGTTGAAATATTAAAAGCGCAGGCCACACCAGTGCCAGAGTCATATTTTATACATTTTCGTCTCCCAGGGGAACATTTTTAATTCCGAGACGGGTTATTTTATTAATACACTTGTTTTCTTTTATTTCAAATTGTTTTTTCAATGCGCGGAGAGAAAATTAAAGTTCCTGTTTTGCACGAACGTCGAGCCATTACTTTGTCCAGTTAATTTTACGAATTGTCTCGTACAAAAGTCATTTCTCTATGGAAATTTAAATTGTTTTTTAAATATGCAACTGTTCACATATTCAATTCGAGGTCTATTTCTGGGAAAATATGAGACTGGTTCGCGCAGAAATGTTCAGATATAGAACACGAATTTTGAATTTGTAAAACTTCGGTGTAGACTCTCGGGAATGAAGGTTCGTATATACCTCGCGAAGGATCTGAGAAATCTGTTTTGCTGTGACGAGGACGCAGGTGACGGGTAGTCTATTTTCCCTCGATGAAAGCATGTAAACCGCCCGCGGAAAATCTTGTACTCCATGCGCCCGTAACTATTCACCGCGGTAGTTCGGGCTCATTTATTATTTATGAATCTCGATTCCGCGAGTACCGCGATCAAGAGACTACGTTAAATGTAGCGAGAATATTTTTACCTAAGGCCTCCCGGCAAACAGCGTGGCAAAACTTCGTTACCAACTCTCTATGTATCTACGCGAATCGCCTCGTCTCTCGTACACACTTGCAATTCAATTTTCAAGTAGTTTTCAGACAGATCTAATGTTATTTTCCTTCACTCGGTGGTCTAAATAAAAATGAGAGCTATTTACAAATAGCTCTGACATTAATCGCGGTTGGGAAGTTAAGTTGTTTGGAAAATCGCGGACGGTAACTGCAGTCTCATTTTCACGAGATGATAAATATGCAAGCGGAAAGTAATTACGGGTAGCCGCAATTCAGGGGGAAGATAATCACTCCCTTATTTGTAAAAATTAGACATTTTTCGTACTTCTAATTACGAGATCAACCAATTTGTATATCTTACTCTTGATTTGAATTAATGAGCGTGAAAAAATGGAAATGAACTATTACAAGGGATTCCGATGCTAAAGAGGGAATTAAAGTCTGCGGGGAAATTAGTTGACGCCGGAGATCAAATTTATTAATCCAATTTACTAAGTTTTTCTGTCGTCGTTCTTAATGCATGAGCCCTCGTTTGATCGGAAATAAACTTTCCCAATTACCACTTTGGAGGAATAATTATTCCTAACCAATTCAATTTGCATGATACATTCTGGACTGTAAACATTATAATCGAAATCCGTACAATGGTCAGTACAATAATTGATATAATGTTTCATATTATGATTGACGTAATATTCGTCGATCAATCGATGGTTCGCGTTAACGATGCGTCGAAATACGAAGCTGTATTTAGAAAAACGGATTCATGGTTAATAAGAAACGCGAGAAGCTCGTTCAATAAAACGAGCCGAGTTTGATGTGTCGCGAAGAAAAATTCTTCCCAGAGACGACTTACACCTGAACTTGGGAGGTGGCTCGTTCGCCGTCAAAGAAGTCTGGAGAAGTTCCATGAAACTCGGGCGCGATATTAAGTACCGCGGTGAAGTTTCGTAAGGGTCTCCCCGTCGCCGGGTCCAAGCGTATCGCGTTTTCCGCTCCGCTATCATAATTGCTCCGCGCGCTGTCGAACGCATGCCCGGGAAAAACTAGTTTACCGAGTTTTACGTACGGCCGCCGAGCCGAGGGTGCGAGACGCGCGTAATAATTATTTCAAGCCGCTCGATCAACGGGAGGCCAGAGGACGATGGTAACGAGGGCTGTTTTCTCCGCGGGTGAACGCTCGACGACGCGTCGCGACGCACGTAAGAGGCCAGTGCCCCTTCTATTGAAAGAGGTGCTCGGCGAATTATATTCAAGGCGAATCTACCCCGGGAATACCTCGCCGTCTGAAGCCTATAAACGTTCCTGCTAATTCGAGGAACCGGGAGTCGAGGAAAAAGAAGATAATTTCGGCCCTCGGAGTTCGTTCGTTTGGTTTTCTGTGCTCCAGGATTTCTGCTAATTAGACCACGTAATTAAAGGGTTGCCGAGTTTCAGAGTAGTTTTACCTGTGCGATAAAGTTTTCGAGTAATCTTGAAAATAACCGAACTTGCGAATGTACCAAAGACGTTCGGACGTAACGCGTTATTAATTTTGGTAATGCAGATACATTTATCACGTTTGCGCTAGTTCGTAGTTCGAAGCAATACTTCTTCGGGAGACACGCAACGTATTCGTTAATAGTAGAGTCTCATACATTATTCACTTGACCCGGTAATGAACTTCATCGGGAGAACGAAATAGGTCCTTAAATAATAGATACGACGAACTCGTATGACAAAGCACTTTTATATTTCGTTCGTGTTCGCGGTTTCAAGGAACTCGTCTATCGTCTGTCGTCAACGTGGGAACAGCGGACAGGTTCATGGTTTCGTGAAAATCGATGAAAGTCTTCGCGCGAACTCGAAATTAAGTCAGCCGGAAAATTTTGTTCCGCGAGGCGTCTAAAAGCAGAACCTATCTATCGCCTTTCAGCTGGAAAATTGTATAAGGCGGAGTTTTTTCCCGATTATTACGTTGAGAAGTAGAGAAAAAAAAAATTGTTTTTACGTCGATAATTCTCCTTAGGTTTTTCCTATAACGATCTGTTATCCGATCGCTTGTTATTCATTAACGTCGTCTATTTCTGCGTACTCGAAACAAAGTCCGTGCGTCGTAATAAGATCGTACGATGGTACGAACTCGTATGTGGGACTCATGCATCATTTTTATGTCTTTCGCGCTTAGTACATGTCTGCCTCTACATGTTCCCTATGTGGCTCGAGAATATGGCTTCTCAGCACGAAAGGGATTTCCGTTTTCCTGTCTTCCCCCGCCGCCGTTCCGTCGTAAATGCTAAAAAATCATCGGGACTTCCGAGTTGGAGCTTTTCGCGTCGTATCGCCGCGGCAAAAACGTGTGCGGAGAAAAAATTGTTGTAAATTCGACGGTCCAGTTACGTCAATTAACGGGTAACAACGTCGACGTCGAGATTGGCAATCCCAATCGGTGATAATTACGCAATTATCTTTCATCTCCGTCGGCCGTCGACACCGGGCGTACATTTTTTCTCAGTTTAATTGCTTCGGTAGAGCGCCGATGCTCTTACGTTTAATTATGTTCCGAGGTCTTGAACCGGTTCCCGTTCATTTATAAATCCGAGCCCCTATGTACCGAGGGATTTGTAAAGGCCCTCTTCAGCGTTATAATCCCACTGGTTTTCTGGGTTCCTTAAATACTCTCTGGCTCCTTCACCCCCGTAGAGGAAGAACCCCGCAGCTTCTGTCTTTTCTCTCTCGTTATCTCGTCCTCCTTTTTGCCCGCGAGAACACGCCAGATCGTTACAACCGTAAATCCTCCGTGAACGATAATACGGGAGAAACAGGTTCTGTCACCGGTTCGAGAAAAATGCGATCGGCTCGATTCGAGCGTGTCATTAGGTTTGGAGCCGTGAAATTTTGTTTAAGAGGATACGGATGTACGCGCAGGCTACTTCTTTATACGACGTTGCGAGAATGCTTACGGCTTTACATAACTTAAGGAAGCGATGGAAATGAAATAGTACTCGCGGAATACCTTCAACTCCAATGTTGCTATTTATATTCCGCAGTTACGTATCCCGTCATACCATTACCAGTCAATTCCAAACATAGTGCGTTCCGCTGAACGCGCCTAAGATTCGTATTGAAAAATAGCTATTGGCCAGACAGAAGCATTATTCTCCAATTATCAACGTTCGCGTCCCGTTAAAAGAGCAGTTTCTCACTGGAATAGGTTTCCTCGTCGATAATTAAAGATTTCCGCCATCGCATTTTTCCGCAATTCGTTCCGTGGCTCAAGTATCGTTTGTACGGGGATCTACGTTAATTACAGACCGTGAATGCGAGCTATCGATAACGAATGCAAATCCCGTAGTGTTTATCCAACTAATTACTACGCGTAGTTGGCTCCGAGCCAGTTTTTACCGCCCGATAAAACGATACCGATACTTGACAATTAGCTACGGCGATTGATTGTTTACAACGTCGCCGGTAAGCACATTGGTGCTTCGCACGCTGCATAAAATAACGATGGAACGCCACGGACGGGCGGCAGGGGAAATGCTAAATTATGCAAATTGTTTGAAAGCAGATACTCGCATTATGCAAAACCGTTAAAAAAACCGATATAACGCGATCCACTGGCCAGGGGATAGAGTTTGCACCAGCTTCAATCATACGTAACGCCGCAAGAAGCTAGTCACCATAATTCGATGGATATCGTCAGAAATAGAATATTTTTATTGGATTTAAGGCTTTCACGGTTATTGTTTATTCTGATAGCATTCATCTTCCGGATTAAAACCGTATATTTTGACGACTCATATGCCGACGTTTCGCCAACGTTGCACTTAGCTTCATCAGGGCTGTAGTCTCTGATACTGAATATTTTTATTTATTATAGTCTCCCACAAGTGAAATTAAATCGTTGCTTCGAACGCTTTCACCCAGCTTGTTCTGAAAACTCCGAGAGAAGATAGGAAAATTGTATTATGTTCCTTAATTAGATTACAGCAACTTTCAACGCAGAGGTATCATTCAAATCCCAACGAGTAGGAAGTTACAGATCGGTTCATTTGTCACTTTGCAAGGTTAAAGAACTTACCACTCCCTGATAAACGACGACGACTTCGTTCCCTCGAGTCCAGGTCGTGTCCCAATCGTTTTGCTTCGTCAACGTACATATGCACAACTCTGGTTATCGTTGTAGAAAATGATACCAAATAGTACGCGGGTCATCGTCCCGGGCAGAATTCGAGTTGTACCAAACTTTATATAAAGTATTACTGGTTCTAATCTACTTCATGGTCGCGAAATGCAACTGGGTTAGCGTAATTTTGCCAAAAGGTTTAACGAAACTTCTGCGGACGCAGGTCCACCCGATTGGATTAACGCGGAACCATCTACGCCGAGTTTCAAAGTGCCCTCTTCCAGTTCCTGTTTCTGTTCGCGTCCGGACAGCTTTGAACCTTTCGCGCGTTTCCTTGCCAAAAGGTCGTGCTGGCGTGATCGTGTCGGTTTGCTCGTCGTAAGTTAGCGTCGACGTCGTCGTCGCCGCCGCCACCGCCGCCGGGGTATCGACGATTATACTCATGTAGGTAACGCCCAGGCGACATCGATTTATCGAGGGGAAAAAAAAGTTGGCACGAGACACAAGCACTTGTGAATAGGTATTACACTTCGCTCTTGCGTCGAACAAACTTTCCAATGGGGGAAAATTGAGGAAACTATAGAAACCCACTTCAGACACGCAACTATGTCCGGAATAGTTGTCGAGGGGTAAACGCGCATCAGACTGTACTAATTGATAGACTAAGAGTCTAAAATATCTATCAGTTTCTTTCGTCATTCGAAGATCGTGTCGTCAGTTTTAATATTTGATGCACGGATTACTTATTCAAGTTCTAAATGGACGCGTCTCTAAACTCTGAGTTCTTGCGGCAAGATGAGACGCTTGTTAGAACAGCAGGGAAACGGGTATTACGTGATAAGAATGAATACATCAACTACCCTCTAGTTTAAATTTGACCGAAGCAAAAATGAGATATTATCCTTATTAAATTAAATTTGCTCTACATATCCAAGTACCTGAGGTAGATTACTTAAGTGAAAGGGAATTGCTCGTTAAGAATTCTTCTAATATTTGTGCAGCATTGTTATCCAGCCAGGAACTTTAACAATCTTTTATAGAAATTTGTAAGCACTCCGGAGAGCTTAATTTATGATTAAAGTTTTGTTCTCAACTGATTACGAATTCCGCTTCCTGCGTTTTTTTTT
>SMSR01000486.1:0-15045 GCA_019453355.1 Ceratina japonica
TGAATGTGAAACATGCATATCGCAGATAATAGATTCTCTTCATCTGAAACGATCTAGAAAAACGTCTGAATGTAGTTCTAACTAAGGATGCAATTTTCGGCTCCTTTTTTCCTTAATTCTGTGTGCTTGAAATATTTGGCTATCCCAAACGGCTCGGTTTACGATCATCTTTGGGTGGACGCGGTCGAAATGCTGCATAAAGCGGTTCGGGGCGTTCTTTAGAGAAAACGTGTACGAATTGTCTGCGCATGAATAAGGAATGCACGCCTGTCGCGGTGTCGTTTAAACTCGGCCGGAAGTTGTTTAAACCGTGGGTCCGCTGATTAGCGCGAGAGGTCGGGCAGCAAAGGGCCGCTTAGTAAACAATTAGTCGTCCGGGTATAGGCGGCCAGTTGCATGCTAATAGGTACGCGATAAAGAATGAAACTTGCCGCGGGTATAATCCGGGGCGGAATGAACTCGGTAAATAAATAATTAAATAATTAGAGGACCGCGCGGCGGACGGCGGCGCGGAATTGTCGGCGACTCGCGCGTTTCCTCGGTCGCCTCGCTGCCGCTTAAGAGTAGGAGAAAGCGCGAAAGAAAACGGGAGAAAAACGAACTGGCGGGTGGCCCCAACGCTTGCCGTAGGGGTTGCCGCGAAACTTTTGACCGTACGCCGTCTTCTCTGCGAACCGTGGGACGAGACACTGCTTTTCCGACGTCTTCGCGGCGTGAATTTTTCGCGAAGGGTTAAAAACACCGGGCTTATCCGCCACCGTGATTCTCAACTCAAACGGGTCATTCTATTTCATTGCCAGCAGTGTCTCCTTATTAATTATTAAAGTGGAATCGTGATGTGCATGGGTTGAGCTATGGGCAGCTTTTGATTTATTCCTCTGACGTGAGATTTGAAGATTCAGAATTGACTTTCGATTGAGGATGACGTACGGTGTAATTGAATTAGTGTCTGGTTGACATTGTGTTTTGATTCATTTCATTATCGTTTTGTAGAATGATTATGTCCAATCATTTGATCTTCTCGTTGGAAATTTAGGATACTCTAATTTTATTTGCAGTTCTGTATATTCTTCTGTTCGATTTGGAAAGTAATATTTGAAATATGAAGATTAGAATCCTGGTCTTTTTAATTTTTTCCGTATCGTTGCATTTTTGTCCAAATCCAATAATTAAATCTTTGTATCTATTTTGTAATCAAACATTACACTTTACAAAATGTCTTTATTTCTTTTTGTCGGGTTACTAAAAAATGATCCTTGTTGTACTCTGCGTCAGCGAAGCTCTTGATTTCTTGATTTGCGTGTAGTAGATGAAAATTTTGAGAACCGCGTGCAGTTAGTCGGCGAAGTGGCGGAGCGTCGGAGCAGGCAGCACAAGGAGAGCATTATAAACTCTTCTTGGCCATGTTTCTGCCGTTTCTACTTTACCGCTTTCCACCCTGCCGTGCGAGAAACTAAAATGAAAAAGAAGTGGCTCTGTGTGCGGGTGATATACACGTGCCAGCGGCGTTTTATCGCGCGGTTTATGTTGCACACTCGCCACCCCCTAAAGCCGACATTTGCCTGCAGCACCGGCAGGAGTAAGAATGCTAATTGGAAAGCCGGGGCCATTACTTTCTTTCGTCTTGCCGAGGGAAAGATATTTCCTTCTGCCCGGCCCTTTTTACGCCGGAAATTTATAGCGCGCGCCTTTTCAAATCTTGCCAGAGATGAATTTCGATGCTTCCAACTTTAAGTTCTCCACGTCCGCGTCCCTTAGAATTTTAATCAGTATTTTAACTTCGGGTTAAGTCTACCATATTTTTCAGCTTGCTTTTTCCTATACGAAACGTTCCATTCTCCTCGCTTGTCCATTTCTTTGCACTTTATAAAATGCTTCGGTGGGATTCAGTTCTCGATTTTATATATTTTCATTTCTAGCTTTAAATAAATTTCCAGATTTAAGTTTATCCTTGTATTGAATAGTGGTTTCACGATATTTGAAATATGTTGTCTTCCTTTTTTCAAGATCATTTTTACATATTTAGTGAATTATTTTCCATGGAATATTCCTGATTTGTTCTTTTCAGTATAATTCTCCTCAACGAATCGATTGTCCTTTAATTCCAGTCCATATGTACTTCATAACTTGAAAAATATTTGAACATAATTCCTTGTCGTCTAATTTTCATTTTTTAGGCTGGGAATTGTTCTTTGTCTTCTAAATTCTCATTTCGGAATTTCGTATTCGGATCGCATATGTTCAAAAGAATGTGGGTATAATAATTTCGTGGTGGAGGCCACGTAATTCCGTGCTTAACGATGGAAACTTTCGCCGGGGTTTGTACCAGGACCAGTTTTAGAAGCGGAAAAAGTTCTGACCGTCGAAAGAGTTGAAACTTTGGACGACCCTGGATATAGGGGTTGGCTATGCGATGCACGTGGAAGTTTAAAGGGTTTATTATAGGTGGTGCCGGAAGTTAAGGTTGTAGCTCAGGGGCGTGGCGACACTGTAAGTAGCATGACCACAATTTATGCAATGGCGTTGCCCAGGGAAAGTTCGTTTCTTTACTAAATATCGAATTTCACTTGTTGCATCCAATGTCTCAGTTTGAAATAAAAATTTATCGTCGCTGCTGGACGAGTCGCAGTATCAAGTTTTTTGACGTGATGAAATAATTGAAGGATAAAGAATCATTTCGTTGTTTATCAGGATTCGTGTGATAATATCCACAAAATTCTTGACTTTAATATGCTGAAGCTGCAACCGTATCGTCTAATGTGTCATATTAAATTTTATTTCAATTTACTTTTAATAAATGTGAGGAACATGATGGTTAGATTTTCGATTACTTCTCTTCGTCTTTCCTTGCATTCACATATTTTTTGTCTATTCTCATTTCTCAATCTTGAATAAATTTTCATATCGTTGATAATAATTATATTCTAATAATTTTCAGATTGGCCTTTTATAATGGCCAGATTTTCGATTACTTCTTCTTCGTCTTTCCTTGCATTCACATATTTTTTGTCTATTCTCATTTCTCAATCTTGAATAAATTTTCATGTCGTCCATAATTATTAGATTCTAATAATTTTCAAATTGGCCTTTTACAATGGCCAGATTCTCGCTTATTTCTTCTTCGTCTTTCCTTGCATTCACATATTTTGTCTAGTCTCGTTTCTCAATCTTGAATAAATTTTTATATCGTCCATAATAATTATATTTCTTTCTTCATGTCGATTTAAATGAAACAGTTTTGCGTCAGGTCTACCAAGTATCTTCCAGATTGAAATAAATTCCGGGGAAAAGTTTGTCGTTGCATCTTCGAGGGAATTTTTCCGAAAGTCGTTCCTTATTTCGCGTTAGGGTAGGACGTGTTCGGCCGGGGCGTCCGGGATAATTTTCGGTAGGGTCGGGCCGCAGAAAACGCTTCAAGTGGCCTCCACTTTTGCTTCGGGTTTATGCTTTCCGGTTCCTCCGTCGCTATTATCCGGCCTCCTCTGTTCTCCGCTCGCGCGCGTTGTGCCTGAAACAATAAAACACGTTCATGAATGAAACCCTTCTCTGCGGCATCCCTCGCGTCCCTCCCGCCCTCCCGGCCGCGACCGGCTACGTTTCTACACCCTCGGCGGCCTTCAGAAGTGGACTCCGCCACCCTCTTTTAACGCGCTTTATCATTCTCCTTCCATTCATTCGTAGCTTCAGGTAATAAACTTGGCGCCACGCGGAGGGAAGAGCGACGGTAGATCTTTGCTCGCTGGTCACTTCGCCGCGTGTGTACAACAGGAAGCGCTGCATCGTCGTTTATTTTTAAAAAGCGGAAGGGTGGACGCGCTATAATTACCATGAGAAACGCTCGTTTTGAAGGTCAACCGCGGTTTTCAGGGGCGAGCTCGTGTTTCTTTCAGAGAAACAGGGATATTAAGTTTTCATTCTGTACATATACCTCCATTAAAAAGTATATAGAATAAAAATAGTAACGTTTAAAGAAAAGCAGTTATATTTCAGTATTTCGTTAATTGATAATAATGCGAATTATTGAGGGATCTGGATATTTTTATTATCTTTAACGTAGGGTTTTATTGACCCGTAAGTTGTTTGCGCGACACTGCTGCTGTTTTGCATGTACCTACGCATTTTACTATGTTTTCTTGTTCTATTATCCTCTTCCTATAATAATAAACTAGTAGATGCAACGCAAACGGGAGCGTGAAGGAGCCTTTCTCGATTTTTTTATACACATGAACGCCCGATCGAAGCTTACATAATCGGTTATTTATAACTAACATAAGACTAGTTATCTAGGAGGAATAGAGTTTCAGATACAAAAGTCATTATAAATCCTCGTATTTTCCATTATTCCTTAGAAATACTATTATACGGTATTTGAAGTGTAAATCGTTGATGATTGTTTAATGGACGAGGGGGAAAACAGGTTCCTCTTCAGGACGGAACGAAATTAAAGTGGCATAGAAAGAAGTGTCCCGGCCGGCGTTCCCTGAGGATACGTGTAAATGCATTTAATTGTTAAGTCAGTCTCGAGACGAGGGACCGGGAGCAAACGGAATAGATTGGATAAAGACAGAAGTATGTACGCAGACGGACAGAAGAGACAGACTGAGAAGTCTCTTCATTCGTAGCACGGAGCTCGAGATCGCAGTGGGCATCCATTGGCCGGAACTATGGGGTGGGTTGCCAGCGCTATGGGCTACTATCGGCTCCTTGGGGATGTTTCCACCCCTATTTCTACCAACTACCCCCCTTGCAGTGTACACCGAATACACTCTGGTATAGTTATACAGACTCGTACGTGCCGGGCTGTTGGGTATTGATCGTCGTTGGCTCCAGAATACTACGTTCTACCTACTTCGCCTTCACCTGCAGCACCGGCGTCCTTACACATCCTTCGCCTCGTCCTTCTCCTCCGAGCAGCGCCGGGGCGAGGTGACCAGTACGTATCCCTCGGACTCCACGTCCGATTTCTATCTCGCCTGTTACCCGCGGACTCCGACCGGAACTCGATATCGAGATTCGTTAAGGGATGTTGCACCGCCGCGTTCTCGTTATTACTGTCGATTCGACTTTGTCGAAGTAGAAATACCGCCGCAATTACACGACTTAAACAGGACCGATCTATCGGCTATCATTGAAATGCTGAACGTAGTTAGACGCCGAAACTTTGCTCGAGCTCGCTTGCTATGCTGTTCGCTTTTATCTGTCCGTTTTGTCTATTTGTTTTTTGGGTTAAATAATGTTTATATAGCAGATTTCTCGAGGTCTTAACGTTTATCGAATTGAAAATGGATAATTAAAGAGGATATTTTAATGTGTGAATCTCTCATTAAATTATATAAAACATCTATCACGAATATATGAGGAATATTGAAAAATTGTAAGAAGAACTGGTCAGTGTGAAAGATAGGGAGAGATTTTACGAGACGAAAGAGAGAGAGAGAGAGAGAGGTAGGACGTGAAAATCTCCGGTAATCGAAGACTCTTATCTTTATTGCTGAAATTCCACGTATCTTTGGGAGCGAGAGGACCGATGGAAATGAGGACATTCCGTTCCCCGGTCGGATTGGGTTTCGACGATTAAGGATCCTTCTAATCCTTCCAACCTGACATTGTATTCTGCCACTACTTCTCCCTCTCCCGCTCCCTCTCTCGCTCGCTCTTCCTGTCCTTCATTCGCGATCTTTCTCCGGCTAGCCGTGCACATGGGAAACTTGCTTACGTTCACAAATAAATTCAAATATGTGGTCAACACCGACGAGTTACCAAACTATTTCTACCGGTTCTTCGTATAATCCAAGCATCTCACGTCAACATTTTTGTTCAGCAAACATTTCGTCATTATTTAAAATATAAACTTGGCAATTTCAATACTGTCACGCACAAATATGGCAAAAGAGAATTACATAGATTAACAATTGTTCAGTTAAATGGCAGGCGTACTAAAATTAAATTATACCAATAGAAGTCATTAGCATGACACGGTAAAAATAATACGGAAGCTTTTAGCGTAAAAAGCACGTTCTGTGAAACGTTACTACGGTCCTACTATTCCCCTTACAATTTCAGCTTAAAAGGAATCGATCTGAGACGACAATGCGTGCTAGATTCCGTCGCTTTCAACGATGTCAACCGTTTCTATCTTTCCGCGAGAAGCTCGCGCGGGAAAGAAATGTCCACTTTGCGTTTAAGTGGATGGAACGTAATTAAAGAGACCGGGTTCAGGGTTCGTTTTGAGTAATTAAGATTTAAGCCCTCGTTAAGTCAAACGCGGGAAGCCTATTACAGAAATTAACTAACACTTTTTCAAAGAATTAACGTAGTTAGGGGACAATATTTACGGTAAGAGCATTATCTAAAAGAGGGAAATTAATTACTTTTTTCTTTTTCCCTACCGTCCGTACCCTTCTTTTGGCTTTGCGCGTTTTCGCTCGTTTAACCGATTACAGTTGGCACGGGAGTGCGCGAGTTTCGCCAGAGTGCATTTCTTATCCTTAAAGGGGTGAAAGAAATTTACGGAGTGGCGATAATGCCTTCCTTTCCTTTCCTTCGGGCGGAGGGGGTAAGTCAGACTAGTGGAAGCAGAGGGTGGAGCGAGTGGTATGGGGAACCGCGTTTTGCACAGAGGGTAAGACGGGACTAGCGGTGGTGGCTGTGATGGTGGTGGTAGTCTAACATTTGTAGGGGAATATGAAAGGGGTTTTGCAAGGAAAGGCAGGGTAACAAGATGGCCGCGACCACCGACGTAGGAGAAGTAAGACATTTAACCGTAAACAAGACTATACCCTACGTTTCTCTCCCACTACCACGAAAAACTATCTGGCAAACATCCTTTAAGGATTTTTATTTCCGTCAAGTCAGAAATTAAATCTAATTCAATTATTATAACATTTTTATTAAATGATACAAATATTTTATGGTTTCTATTAGAGGAATGCATGTTGAAGTGAATAATCATTTTTACATGCTAATACGTGGAACAATTGTTAGTCGTAGTATTTCGGAGTGTCTTGGAACAGATATGACACGGTCACATTAATTATTCGTAAGTTAATTTCGAAACGTCCTATAGACACACCGCGACGCATCCCAGTTGTAAGTAACCCTGTGGTCAACCCGACGCACGCTTCTAAATTAACTCCGGGTCTATTCTATTAATTAATCTCATTACTTTAATACCTCCGCGGATCCGCGTTCTGAAATTCATATCTTTTGTACGCGAAACGTCTGATCGAAGAATATTACATTGAATTCAACGAAGGCTTCTAAATTCCATACTTTATAACAAAGATTAGATAGAATGTTCTATTAGAAACGTGTAGAGATAAATATAGAATAATAAATCCTATTAATCGCGTATTAAATATTCCTGGAATATTGTAATTATGGGACATAGAAATTCTTCCACGAGTCTAGGAGATCACCGCGCGGCGATAGCGGGACGTTAGGTCGTGTCGACGGGAAGATTACGCGGTTCATTAAGCGATTAACGAGGCGACGAAAAGTCTGCTTAGGAGGTAACGAAAAGGAATCGACGGCCGGCTCTTTTTTCCTTCTCCTTCTAACGAGCGATCGCAAAAGAGCCGTTTGTTGAACGATCGATCCGGTAGTAAAGTGCGACCTGGTACTCGGGCGGAAAATAGCGTTCGGTGGATGTTGACTACGGCCCGCTCCCTACCCCCCTTCGACAACTCGAACGAGAATGCCCGCTGGTTGGATGTATATAGCTTTACAGGAAGTCACTCTGTACCTTCGTTGAATGACCAGTATACACGCTAGCACGCTTTACGTACCGCTACCACCGCTCGCTAGCATAAGTATACGCCCGACATCGTTGTGTCTTTCGCGTACCACCCGGCAGCCGGTGTACACGCGCGGGTGTGCGCCGCCGTCCGCTCGTATGCGTGTGTACGCGTATGATACGAACGTAGGTTACGTAGGTACGGATGGACGGGCAGGCTGGACAGAGAGGGTGGTAGCTGCCCGGACAGAGAAATGAGAATAGTGTCGGTCTACGAGCTGAGTGGAGTTGGTGAGCAAATTGCTCAAAGTAATTAATCGCTTTTGCCGGGTTGGCTTGCCACGCTGCCGGCTGAAGCTCATCCAAGGGGTGGCACCAGGTACCCTAGGAAAAGCTATCGAGGGACTCGGCTAAAATGGCTGACTTAACGGGCCTCCCCCCGTCTAGGTACACCTCGACGAAATTTTCGAATTACGATTATCGAACACCTAAGGTGTTTGTCCACCGACCTTCCGGCACCCTCGCTTCCGGTAGCTAACGGACTTCCCTCACCACCCTTGCTGCCGCAGCTTCTTTTTCTCTCGTCTCCGTGTGCATAGTTTCTCTTTTTGTAAAAATACACTAGCTTTCCTCTTCCTTTTCTCGAACATGTTTTATGTTCTTATTGTAATTCCTTTCATTTCTGAACGAAGAGCACTTTTCTTTCTTGTACTCGTTTTTCGATAGTATAACACCTGTTGGTGAACCGCGATTCGTTTTCCGCTGCCGTGGAAACTGCAGTGGATTTATTATCGAGTGGAAAACAATTTGGTAAAGAAGGTTAAACGTTGAATTATTGGATTACTTTTACACGTAGTCGAACGAGGTGGATCAAGTATATTATTTGTTAAGCATTTATTTTAAGAGCGTCATGCCATCCCGAATATATGTTCCGGGCAAATATTGAATCGTTATCGTGTAAAATTGGTCGGCCGTCATTACAAATTCGCCGGAAAAGCGATTACACGAGCCCGTGGAAATAAATTATGCGACACGATTATTAAATCTATACACCGGCCGTGCACTGTATTATGCTTATAAACCATGCAGAATGCCGTATTAAAATATTTCGCTTCCGAACGGTGCTTTCGACTTGTAACGTTGCAAATTATTGAAGCACAATAATTATTCGCTCGATGAATGTCCTCGTTGTCAATTATGACCTTTTAAGGACACATCAATAAACCTTTAATGGCTCTTCGTTTATTCTCTTTATAAATCAAATCCTTTGCTCGATCAAAGTTCTTTCTGTATTAATTTTTTGAACCTGATTCTTTTCGTATACTTTAGAGAACAGATGTTCTTTGTACTTAAACGAAATGTTAAATGACGTACTGGAAGACAAGTTATACGAAGTGAAACGAAGGGTGGACAGTTTTCAGTAAACAAATATCGACACTCTTCAGGGGAACATTTCTAAAGCAGCCGGCGCTCTCCACCTGAAATACCGCCATATCTGACGCCGACGGTGGTCCGGAGATTGTTGCTCCTTCTCGGGAGAGGTTTCCGATGTTATGTGTATATTGCAGCAGAAACTCACAGAAATTGCATCTAGCAGCGCTTGCGCTCCGTTAAACGAGAGGACGGTGGAAAGGGGGCGAAAAGCTCGAAAGTGCAGGGTGGTGGCGCGAATTGGGGTGAGGGCCGGAGGCAGACTAAGACGCAGACAGGCTGCTTGGGAAACAACGTGGAACGACGAGGAGGAGAGTCGCTCGGACGAAGACGCGAATTCGTCGGGCAACGCGTGGGAGGAGGAGAGGAAAGCGCGGAACGATCTCGAAGGAGCATGCCGAACGAGAGACGAGGGGGATGACTTCAATGAAAGATGAAGATAAAGTCTGTCGAACAAAGACGCGGGAGGCGCAGGTGGTGGAAAGATACGAATGAGGCAATAAGAGACAGGCGAATTTAACGAGTGCGAGGGAGGAGCGCGAAAGAAGAACGCTGCGGACGACAAGGATGAATTGCCGGGCGCAAATGCGACTCCACGACGGCGGCGGTGGTAGCTACGGCGAGGAAACAAAAGACGGAGGAGGAAGAAATGCGGATGGAGGAACGGCGCGGACCCGACGAGGACAGGTGATCATTCAACGGAACAGGGACGAGGCTACCCCGGAGAGCAAGTGCCGGCGGGAGGGAGAAAGATGCTCGGGTTAAAAGGGAGAACGCGGAAGAAGGTAGATGCAGACGGATAGTTGGGAGAGCGAGGAGAATAGTTGATGAAAGGAGGACGCAAAATAGGTGCGCGGGGGTGGCCGCCGGTGGTGGAAAGGGGACGCGAGTAGCCAGGCTTAGCGCGAGAACGAACGGGTGGGAAGACGACGTTGGCGGGGAGAGAGAAGGGTGTTTACGGCGAAAAGGAGGAAAAGAGGACTGAAAAGCTCCCCACCATCGGGGAAAATCTCGGTCGTACAGGAGGCAACCGTCGGGAGTCGACGCCGACGCAAGCTTTTACTCGCGCCTCGAAGAAGAAGAAGAAGAAGAAGAAGGAGGCGAAGAAACGACTTTCCACCCCCAGAAGGCGATCGCCTCGGGTCGCCACCACCACCGTGACCACCACCACCCGTGTAGACTAGAAAAGGGGTGGGTGCTTTCATCCACGGAACTGGGCGCGACTAACCTCTATTGATCGTAAGAAGGCTTGCACACCTATACGATCCTCACACTTTCATGCGAAACTCAGTACCGGGTGCTTCTCTACTAAATAATTCTTCGATATCCAATACATAAAGGATCCTATGTTCATTTTCAAACCTCTGCGTGTTTATAAATCGTCAGTTTACAATATTTTCTCTATATCATTATTAGGAAATTATGAAACTGCATATATTACTGCTGAATTCATTGTTCGAATAGTTCTCAAAAATATTATAAGTCGTTAATGGAATTTTACTATTTCCATTGCAAAAAGGAACATGAAGATTAATTAGTTCAGTGTCGAAATAATAAGCTTACAATTGTAAGCTGCTGACTTATGCGTATCTAATTAGCACGCCTCTTCATCTTCAAATGTTACGAAATAATCCTCTCTACAATTCATGAGGTCTCGTATAGTGCTCTTCTGCGGGGCCACCCGTTAGATTCCGGATCTAACCGGACGGGTTTTGCAGGCCCGGTGGGTTCGTAAGAAGCGCAGCTTCGGCCGCGACATAAGAACATCGTTGCCGGTGGCGGCGGTGGTGGCGATGCAAAAGGGTTCGTCGGGGGTTGCTCGAGGGTGGGAGCGCAAGGAGAGGGCGAGACGGGAAACTAAGTTGTATTGATCCTAGGCTGCAGGGGTGGAAAACCAGGCAGGGTTAGTACGTGTTCTTAATCGCCAAGTGACCACCCTCGCGTTCTCCCTCCCTCTCTCTCGCTCCCGCCGTTTCCCGATCTCCTCTCCGTCTCCTCTTCCTGTTTCTCCACCTTCCAACCCCCCGCAACGGCTCTACATCCGACCGGCTAAAGGGGTCTCGGTTCTCACCCTCGAGATCTGGACCCTCCAACCACCTTCCGAAATCGCCGACGCCATTCGGCCGAGGCATTGTTTCAGGATTAGGTAAGGAACTGCGGTATTGTTCCCTGCTGTATGACGCATTGTTGACTCGATGAAAAATCACCTAGTTATCACAGTGTAAGAATGAAGAGTAGGTCGACGCGAAGAACGTCGTATACAATTTTCTATCTCGAATAATTCAGGACTAATCGATTAATTAGTTCGTTCGTCGCCAATTATTCCGTCATGAATGGAATTAAGAGGAAATTCCTTATAGTGTGTCGTTTTATCTTTACCATAACGCGAGTTGCATCACATTTGATGAATTTGTATCTTGTTTATCGAAAGGTTAATTTTTTAGACACACGTAAACGGGATTAGCGTGATCGACAAGAACCTTGTTAACTGAAACAAAGATAGTAATGTTCCCAATTGGGATTTTCGTAATCGCGTTAGACTGGCTCGAGTTCGGAATTCTTCGCGGGGGTTTGACGGGGAAGAAACTCGGCTGCCGGTCGCCGGAGACAATTTCATTACAGTGGTCCGAAACGATATTCAGTTTTCCAGACAGAACGTGGCTGGCAGCATATTACGTCGCTTAAAATTCAAAATGGTGAAAGACATCTAGAGAGGTGTCAGCATTAATTGGATTCTGTTGAAACTCGTATGTTACTGTCTGTGTCGACTGGAAACGCATGAAAGGAATGATGTGAACGGTGCGCGGCGGGCAGGATGACGGAGGGTGGCCCGGGTGGGCGGATGGCCCGGCGGGGGGGCGGCGGGGGGGTTGAAAACACGATTAACGAATACGCCGGCCGCTTTGCTTAAATTTCAAATTGGCGAGGTCAGATCGTAGGTGAAATTGTGTACAACCGCGGTTCGTTCGGTCGCTAGTCGGAGTTAATTATAGAATGAAAATTTGAATTATGGAACGTAATTAAGCGTCGCTTTTATTCGTACACGGGGAGCAGTCGTGCTACGGTATCGTTATGAACATTCATATTAATGGACGCCGAAAATGAAACGGCCACATTCGACGAATAATCATGCCAATAAAAGACTCTTCTAATGCCGAATCCGGGGATTATCGATTCGCTGCGGTTAGAATAAACAATATTCGTTTGGCCGTGCCGTGGGTCGATTAACGCGCTGCGAACCTGTTATAAGTCCGAAGATACGCGTACTGCCATCGACGTGGACCAGTTCTTGAAGAGAGACTCGTCCCACGACCTTCGGACCCTAAAAGACTCTTTCCCTCGCGCTAAGAGAAGTTACCCTCCTTCGAAATCCGGATTCTGCGGTCCAGGGATTCCAGTAGCGGAAAGTGTCCCGTGGGATTTCTGGATGCACGCGTGTAAGCCCCGTCAATTTCCAGTTTTTGCACCCGGACAAGGATTCTGGTTTCGTCTGCGAAACGAGAATCTTCCCCGTAAGCCAAAGTTAAGAAATCTTCTATATTCCAAGGTTCTTGTAGCTCTGGTACAATCTCATGAATATTACTTTGTAGGTTTTGTTTAAAAAAATTAACTTCATCGTTTCTGAGACATGAAGTAAAAAATCACGTACGGCTCGATTCAGACATTATTTTGCTCTTCCCAAATTTTGTTAAGTGCTTGATTGATAATTGCGAAGGAAACGGGTTCACGTTTCGTCTTCATTGGGTCCGTAATTCGCGTAATCTGCGAGCGACACACATCACGAGGCCGGCGTACACGCAACACGGATATCTATCACAGAGCCGGGAGTCACCTGATCCGATTCAGCGTTACACGATCCAGCGGCGTTACGGCTACGCTGATTGTGTAATTTCTCGCGTTGTTGCGGTAATATTTCCGCGCTGGCTCATTGCGAGGCGCGGTTCGCCCGCAAACAAACCCCGAAACAACAATTGATTCCGGTAAACATGTTCCGGCGTTGCGTCGGTCGCGCGCAAAACAGCGAACAAGGGATTTTCTTGCTGGCCATCGGACAGGGGGCCGGGTTGGCCGCGAAATTTACGGGATTGTATCCGTGCGGGAGGCTTTTTGCCCGGCCACGCGGACACGACTTCGCTTCGCCGTTAATTACGCGCTGATAAGTTCCCGACCGGCGGCGACGACTTTTTGCCGAACGACGTGGCCAACCGGCGTTCTTTGCGAAACTTGTTGACCCCGTGTCAACTATAAGATATGTATCACTTATCCACGGGGTGGGAAAATATCTGAGCTTCTACGTTTAGTGTGAGATCAATGAGAAATGTCACTGATATCTATTGAGATTAATTTCTTGACACACAATATTCTTTTAGAACAAGGTTACATTTTATTCTAGTACGAGAAGATCGATAGGAATGTAGCACTTTAATTCAAACTTGCTAGAAACAGATTCATTTAATTCTCGTCAATCCTATTTCCCTTATAGGGAATCAATTACTCCGGGGTGTAATTCGATTTGTTCTTTTTACACACGCAACTCAGAGCGATTCGTGTGTAATCTAGTGGTCGTTTCGCAGGTAATAGCTTGAAAGAAAGGGTGCTCGAGTGTTCTCCAGCGTGGAGCAAAAGTGCTCGAAAATGAGTAAAACGAATCCAAGTGTAGGAAATCTTCCTAACATTCTGGTGCGAAAATCTCCCCTCATAAAAATGAAAATCTTAGGTTTAAGAATTAAATTACAGAAACTTCATTCCTAATTCTATTCTAAAATGTTCAAAGAAAAGTGCTACATGTTGAAGGAACAGGGATTTAAATAATCGTTAAGATACACGTATTTATACAATAATCTTGCTGTTACGCGAAAAGATGTGAGAACATCGTGAAACAAAGGTACGGTAATTCGAGGGCAATTCGCCTTTAATGCAGTCATAACAGTAAAAGCATCACGTCCGCTGGTCAAACTGCGAATTGTCCGATTGTGCGTTTACGCGGTTCTTAATATTAACATCGGACACGGAACGGTTGTTGAATTTCGCGTTCGAAAAAGGCCATTACCGAGGAACGCTTGATTGTCATGTAATTAATGAAACTGCAACGAAAACCTGAACTCGCTTTCGCGAAACGTTGCGGCCGCGCCATTTATGCACTCCTAGCTTATTGAATATCTTCTGAACATTTAAATTATAATCGTCATTCGAATTTCGAACTTTACTTTNGATTCGTGTGTAATCTAGTGGTCGTTTCGCAGGTAATAGCTTGAAAGAAAGGGTGCTCGAGTGTTCTCCAGCGTGGAGCAAAAGTGCTCGAAAATGAGTAAAACGAATCCAAGTGTAGGAAATCTTCCTAACATTCTGGTGCGAAAATCTCCCCTCATAAAAATGAAAATCTTAGGTTTAAGAATTAAATTACAGAAACTTCATTCCTAATTCTATTCTAAAATGTTCAAAGAAAAGTGCTACATGTTGAAGGAACAGGGATTTAAATAATCGTTAAGATACACGTATTTATACAATAATCTTGCTGTTACGCGAAAAGATGTGAGAACATCGTGAAACAAAGGTACGGTAATTCGAGGGCAATTCGCCTTTAATGCAGTCATAACAGTAAAAGCATCACGTCCGCTGGTCAAACTGCGAATTGTCCGATTGTGCGTTTACGCGGTTCTTAATATTAACATCGGACACGGAACGGTTGTTGAATTTCGCGTTCGAAAAAGGCCATTACCGAGGAACGCTTGATTGTCATGTAATTAATGAAACTGCAACGAAAACCTGAACTCGCTTTCGCGAAACGTTGCGGCCGCGCCATTTATGCACTCCTAGCTTATTGAATATCTTCTGAACATTTAAATTATAATCGTCATTCGAATTTCGAACTTTACTTT
>SMSR01000486.1:15305-43922 GCA_019453355.1 Ceratina japonica
ATCGTGAATTCTCTTTTGGTGCGGAAAATAGCTGTTCAGTGGACGTGGACGAGACGTCGCGAGACGTCACGGGAAAAGGGAGGAAGCGTCCGAGGAAAGAAGAGAATTTCGTACACGGGTGAAAAGGACGCCGGGCCGTGGGGACGCGCTGTGGAAGGAATTTTAAGGATATTACACGGTTATCTTGCACGATCTCGACATCTGTTCTCGTGATCGTTCTAGTTGACGTCCATGGCCTCCACGTCGGCTATAAGGGTTGCTTCTCCGTGGAAACCCGGGGGTGAGAATAGGAACAGACCACGCCTCTTGTCTAAGGTTAACCCCCACCTCTCGGCCCCTCGAGCAGTCTCCCTCCGCCACCGTGCGGGAAACCTAAGATTTTTCCACTTCACCCCCTTCCATACCTTTCGCCGCCAGCACCCTCTTGGCTGCTACCCCCTCCTTCGCCGGTTTCACCCCTTTGCACCGGCCCCTCTCCTCTAGGAGAGTATCAACCCCTCTTCTTCTATTGATCCGGGTCTAAGGTCGTTTCTTGAGCTCCAGGAGCCGGCTACCCGACTCCCGCCGGACCGAAGGAAATCCGCCTTTCACCTCTTCCGCTACCCTCTTTTTTTCTCTCTCGCCTCCTCGCTTCCTAGCGTAACCTTGAAAGCCACTTTTTTACTCGACCGTAGGATTTGCCCCGAGCTTCAATGGGATTTCTCAACGACTCCCAGCACGTTATTTATTTCTTCACTACACTCCTGTGTTTCCATTCAATTTCCTTCCACGATTTGTTTTTTAATCTTCATATTCAAATCTTGCATTTTTTAAAGTTTCAGACGAAAGATTCTTTATTAATAAGCATACTTATTTTATCCGATGCACGCCTCATGATCGCTATACGAGATACTCAGTAATTGTCACAGTAAACGAGAATTAAACATCACTTTTGATACATTCAGATTTCTTCTTCTTCGTATAGAAATTACTTCTTTTTGGACGAGGATTATTCATTTAATTTTTGATCACATGATTGGAGCAGTCTTATAGAATTTCCTTTGGCAGTTTTGTGCGTGTACAGAATGTAACACCCAGTCTATGTCCCATGGTAAATGAGCGCGGTGGTTAAGAGAGCGCGGGGGTGGAAGTAGCGGTGCTTTAGCCGGCGGCTGTTAAACACGCCGGGTCTTATCGGTAAAACTGTTCTGTACAGGACTACCGCGTTCAGCCATTGGCCGCGGGAGTATCTGTGGCCTTACATTCGTTGCCTGCCAGGTATGCATGTCAGTGTATAATACAATGCCGGCTCGTTAGAATCGTTCACGTAAAATATCTATCACGTTATCGATACATGCAAAATTGGTATCATTTATTGGGAGTTCACTATATCTCATGGGATCTGAGATAGACATTACGGATTAAATTAAGAATTCACGAGATAGAATATTTAATAAATGAAGAATAGATAAATTATTGTTAAGCACAATAGATTTCGTCATTGACTTTGAATGATTAAATCGAAAGAGATCAGTCTTCTCGGTTGAATTTTGTGCAAGGGAATATTTTATTATCGTACGAGATTCTAAAATAATAGGAACTATCTATAGCGTGCGAGGTGAACGGTATTTCTAATTTGATCGCTTTATCTTAATTATTCCAACTCCGTGCCTTTTATCAGTGGTCACCCATTCAATTCCCGTTCGGTACGTTCGACTTCGAGAGAGCTCCCCATCGAGGAGAATACGGTGCGCGCGTTGAAGAAAGTTCAACAAGTTTCCGACGAATTGTTCTAGTTCGCTCTGTTCCCCAGCTTCAACGATTGGATGCTCGATACCGCTAATGCCACTGGCCATTGTTCCCCCGCACTATAGATGATTTTTGACTCGTTCCTTTTTCGGTAAACTAAGAAGTCTTGAGCTTTTCACGGTCTGATGAGCCGCTTAAAAGCTCGATAGAGGTTCGGAGAGATAGAAATTCTCTCGGACGTTAACAGTCTATTGTCGAGTCCTTGGAGCCTAACATCTCCTGGGTGAAAACATCATTTAATTTGCATCGATATTTGCCGGTTCCCAGTTCCGGGCGATAGATAGGCCGCGCTATTGCGAGTACATACATACATAGCCGACCGGGATCGCTTATAAGCCCATATAAGGTACATATGTATATATTCGCAGCCTTTCTCGGCATTAGCCGGGCAGGCCAGAGCCTTAGAGGTCTCCTGGCAACCAAGCCTATCAAACTATCTTACGGTCTAACCCTTACCAGCCCTCACCCCCGAAAACCTTCCTCAACCCCTGGAATCTCACTTAGAGCCCTTAACGGCTGACCCTGCCGGGAGACACTGCGAAATTGAGAAAATTATCCTGGCCCCAACGTTCCACGGAGACGATGACTGTACGGTTCTCACGTTCCCCGGTAGCGATTCTATCTTCATCCCTTTCTCGCGGCCACCCCCCCGACCGGCTTATATCGGCGCAAGAACTTCTGTAGGGATGGCTGAACCGAATGGCCGACCGGCCGACTGCCATCTTAGTTGAGAATTAAGGAAAGGGTGGACGACCGACCCTCGTCGAAAGACCCACGCGAATCCCCCGCTGCCGGGGGATGCTGCGTTACATTACGATCACCCTGGGGGCTTCCCGTGTGCCATGATGCAAGTTACGCCACTCTCTATCCTGATTTTCGTTGGCAAAATATTTTACAAGGTATTCCTTTAAAATAGTCTGTCTGACATTAATTTATGAATCGTGAAATCTGATTTTCATTGGCGAAATATTTTACAAGATCTTCCTTTAAAATATTCTGTCTGACATTAATTTATGAATCGGGAATCCTGATTTTCATTGGCGAAATATTTTACAAGATATTCCTTGAAAATATTCTGTCTGACATTAATTTATGAATCGAGAACATAAAAATGATAGTTTCATTTGAATCTAATGTAATCTAGCATCGAGCACGATACAATTGACACCTAAGTAGTCAAGAAACGACGGCGAGGGTTCTCCAGATTTTTACGAGACAATGAGAGCGCTAGTTAATTTCGGGAGCACGCTCGCGTCTAGGTAGACTTTCGCGTAAAGCTGCAGTGTGGGTAGACACAAGTGTGCGGATCGTAGAGGGACACCAACGACCAAAGGGTCGGTCTGTCGTCATTCTAGTACGGTTACAGCGGCCGCGGAGCTTGACAGAAGTTGTAAACTTTATGGTAAACCGTGGCGGCGACGCCGGCCACGACCGGTAAATGGGGAAGGTGCCGGTGCAGCCGTGTGCTTAATCCAATCCGGAGTTTGTTCTTTCGACGATCGACGTAATCACCGGCCGCGCGGTAGTTTCCAACCCGGCTTGACCGACCTAACACTCCGTCTAAGGTTCCACCCCGTTCCCGCGTATGTATCTAATTTGTCGATGTTTGTCGATGCTCGCGCGGCCTCGTGTCCCTAATTGCTTCCGGGCGACGACTTTTCGAAACTGACCGCGCGACACTTTAGTCGACACTTCGCACCGAGTCAACTCCTTTTTTAGTCGAGTATTCAAGAGGAAGTAATTTGGAAGTTGAAGCCAAAGCAATGAATGGATTTTTTTTTATAGAGGACATTTTTGTTTCGTTTCGCGTCTGGCGGTAATTCTGTAGGGAATCTATTTAGCGTATAGTGACGGGCTGTCTCGTGAGGGTGTTTCACTTGGGACCCGATTAATTATGGGGTTCCTTTTGGGGCTGCGAAGCTCGAGGCTTTGAGTTCAGTTGGCGGGTGGTCGATGGTATGGGAAGTATAAGATAGGTTCACAGCCTACGTAGACACTCGGCTAAGCTTCCTCAGAGTATTAGATCAATAATTCTAACCTTAAACTAGCTCGGTCAGAAGCTTCGTAGGGAGTCCTGCATGTAACGCGATATTGCTTTGCGTCGAATATTACTCTGAGGTACCTTTCCCCAGTCGGAATATAACGTTTCGATAGATGGTCGGATATTTGCGAAGAAATTGCTCGACTAGTCTCTACTGAATTTCAATTTCTATGTTTAATTCAATTCACTGTTTTTTAATTCGATATTTAAATCTTTTTTAAATTTGATTCTTTATGGCCTTTTTGTAGACAAGATAATAAATGCTAATTTCAAGTTAGTTTAATTATTTAATTATCAACGTTTCGACCAATATGCTGGTCCTCTTCAAGATCTAATAACAGCCAAATTACAATTGCAGTAAAGAACGGATGCAAAAACGGTTAAATCTTTTTTGTTCTCTTAATTCAAAGTAATGATAATTACGATTCCCCAATAATTAAAAACCAAATACTTACCATTGAAGTTAAAGGATGAATCGTTGTTTTTGAAGAGCCAGATGATCAGGACCACTGAACTTTGCACACGGTGATTTATGGCCGAACGGTAGGAAGAGACGATATTTTAACTGCGCGGAGACATTTCGAGAGGCAATAAAATTATTTTACGACCCGCGATAGACAGGCCAGCGAGACGCGACGGCCGAGAACTGTCGCTGGCCTATGAAAAATTGCTTTACGAGCAGAGGAGATGCTGCGTGAACCGCAGCATCCCTGGTACTGACCGACAAACCCAGATTTCCGTCCCTTGAAATACGCGAAACCAGTTTGCCGGTCGTTAATGCGAGCAATTAAGAAGTGGAATTTTCTTGGTGTACGTGCAAACATTCCCCGCGGAGTGGGGCCTTGGTCCTTTTCACTTCGGGTGCACGGAGGATGACCATTGGCCCGCGGCTACCGTGAGAACTCAGGGTGGTCCAGCACCGAGTCGCTCAGCGACCAGAAGAACAGGTTCTTTTTCGTTTTCATCTCAGAGTCGCGGAGCATCGATTCTCCCTCCCCGAGACAAATTGCGTACTTCGTTTTATCTCCCCTTTTCCCAGATAACAAAATATTATTCTTCATCATGTCCAGCTGCTCGTCTCAACAAATTATGTACAAGATTCGTGTGGTTAGGTTTCTCGCAACGGATTTCTGTNCTTTAAATTTGATTCTTTATGGCCTTTTTGTAGACAAGATAATAAATGCTAATTTCAAGTTAGTTTAATTATTTATTTATCGACGTTTCGACCAATATGCTGGTCCTCTTCAAGATCTAATAACAGCCAAATTACAATTGCAGTAAAGAACGGATGCAAAAACGATTAAATCTTTTTTGTTCTCTTAATTCGAAGCAATGATAATTTCGATTCCCCAATAATTAAAAACTAAATACTTACCATTGAAGTTAAAGGATGAATCGTTGTTTTTGAAGAGCCAGATGATCAGGACCACTGAACTTTGCACACGGTGATTTATGGCCGAACGGTAGGAAGAGACGATATTTTAACTGCGCGGAGACATTTCGAGAGGCAATAAAATTATTTTACGACCCGCGATAGACAGGCCAGCGAGACGCGACGGCCGAGAACTGTCGCTGGCCTATGAAAAATTGCTTTACGAGCAGAGGAGATGCTGCGTGAACCGCAGCATCCCTGGTACTGACCGACAAACCCAGATTTCCGTCCCTTGAAATACGCGAAACCAGTTTGCCGGTCGTTAATGCGAGCAATTAAGAAGTGGAATTTTCTTGGTGTACGTGCAAACATTCCCCGCGGAGTGGGGCCTTGGTCCTTTTCACTTCGGGTGCACGGAGGATGACCATTGGCCCGCGGCTACCGTGAGAACTCAGGGTGGTCCAGCACCGAGTCGCTCAGCGACCAGAAGAACAGGTTCTTTTTCGTTTTCATCTCAGAGTCGCGGAGCATCGATTCTCCCTCCCCGAGACAAATTGCGTACTTCGTTTTATCTCCCCTTTTCCCAGATAACAAAATATTATTCTTCATCATGTCCAGCTGCTCGTCTCAACAAATTATGTACAAGATTCGTGTGGTTAGGTTTCTCGCAACGGATTTCTGTTTCATTGATGCATTATTCATGAAAGTAAATTTTTATGTACCCGCACGTTTCTAAAGGGTTTAAGAGAAATTGTGAAACATAAATATTTTATGTTTGATAAAGCAGTGATAAGTTCATTAAGAAATGCAATTAATTAGTTCATATTTTTTGTGTATCGAATTGGTTGTATATTTTATATTTTTGACAGTCTATTTTAATTCTCTCATTGTTTTCACATTAAATTAATACTACTTGCTTTTGCATTCGATTTTTTTATAAACAATTAATATTCCCTTAAACTTTTATAAACATTTAATATTACATAATTAAATTTCATCTGTGATGTTAAAAAATGTTGTCGTGAGAGCGATGATCACGAGCGTGAAACGTATGATCACAATGCGATGTTGGATGCTGTTTTCGAATCTGCCCTGTCCAGTTTCATCCCTCGAATCTCGCCAGAGTGGATAGACGAGCATCTCTCGCGTATTTCATGAGATGACCACTGGTCAAACGGTCGTGAGAAAAGTGCGCGGTCCAGGAGCTTCTGATGGGAACAGGTTTTCACGAAATCAGTTATGCCAGGAGCAGATCAGCTAATCTCTGATCCGCCTCAGACCTGTTTCGCGATTCTTCAACTCGTGAGAAAAATATCCTACAGTATTTCATCTTCAATCATTTTTATTTCATTCATCAATGTCGTTTATTGCACATTATTTCTGCACATTTTGCATTACATTATCTCAAAAGATTTTGGTCTCTTTTTATTTTTAAACACGTTTAAGGCAATATTACTTCTGCACAATGAAATTTATTTGTTTATCGGTGGATCTCTAAATTATTTCTTCCAAGAACGTTGATCGTAATTTCGAGCATAAATCGTCAAAGATAAACACGGGGTGTTTCTGTAGATTTGACGATTAAACGATTACACGCAACACACGAGGGGTTGCTTTGTCTTTCTCAACTTTTCACCTCGGCGGCCTCCGTCTCTCTCTCTCTCTCGGTCACGATCCTTTGCGGATTATGTGGATCTATCGTTCGCGAAATCGCATAATACCACGATGGTGCTTAGGCGTGTAAGGGTTGAGACATGGGTTTAGGGTGGGTGTGCGCCGTAATGTTCGTATCATTAATCGAGCGTCAAATAACTTCGTACAAAATGGACCCCTATATTCAATGGAATTTTCCCTACAGACGAGTGACTCTGTTCAAATGTTATTGAAATGAAGCCCTGTCCAGTCTCTGCATATCTTATCTGGTCGAGCAATTTTCTCCTTTCCTTACGTCACGTTACGTCTAACTTTCTCTCAAACGTTGCCAAATGCAGGTCGAAATTCACGGAACCGTGTTATCATGTCATAGTTAATTCAGGAGAAAAAAAATAAGATCAATCCTTCCACATCCTTCAAATTAAATCTATCTGACGTTGATAGTAAAAAATATCTTGAATCTTAGAATGTATTACTTGTTAGTCTAAAATCGGAGTGGAAGCTTTCGGTTCTGCGGAAGGGAAAAACACGTGGGCGTAATTGAATCCGTCGCGGTCGTTGAATTTCATTTTAAAATTAATTTCGATTTCGCTACCAATTGCCTTGCGCGGCGGTCCACGCGCTTAGCTTTTCATTAAATGTCTTATTCCACGATTATGGCGGTCTTCGTGATTGCATAACTTCAACTACGATTGCACACGAATTCCATTTCGNAAATTATTTCTTCCAAGAACGTTGATCGTAATTTCGAGCATAAATCGTCAAAGATAAACACGGGGTGTTTCTGTAGATTTGACGATTAAACGATTACACGCAACACACGAGGGGTTGCTTTGTCTTTCTCAACTTTTCACCTCGGCGGCCTCCGTCTCTCTCTCTCTCTCGGTCACGATCCTTTGCGGATTATGTGGATCTATCGTTCGCGAAATCGCATAATACCACGATGGTGCTTAGGCGTGTAAGGGTTGAGACATGGGTTTAGGGTGGGTGTGCGCCGTAATGTTCGTATCATTAATCGAGCGTCAAATAACTTCGTACAAAATGGACCCCTATATTCAATGGAATTTTCCCTACAGACGAGTGACTCTGTTCAAATGTTATTGAAATGAAGCCCTGTCCAGTCTCTGCATATCTTATCTGGTCGAGCAATTTTCTCCTTTCCTTACGTCACGTTACGTCTAACTTTCTCTCAAACGTTGCCAAATGCAGGTCGAAATTCACGGAACCGTGTTATCATGTCATAGTTAATTCAGGAGAAAAAAAATAAGATCAATCCTTCCACATCCTTCAAATTAAATCTATCTGACGTTGATAGTAAAAAATATCTTGAATCTTAGAATGTATTACTTGTTAGTCTAAAATCGGAGTGGAAGCTTTCGGTTCTGCGGAAGGGAAAAACACGTGGGCGTAATTGAATCCGTCGCGGTCGTTGAATTTCATTTTAAAATTAATTTCGATTTCGCTACCAATTGCCTTGCGCGGCGGTCCACGCGCTTAGCTTTTCATTAAATGTCTTATTCCACGATTATGGCGGTCTTCGTGATTGCATAACTTCAACTACGATTGCACACGAATTCCATTTCGAGTCGATTGCAGTCACGACGCAGTAGCAGCCATATTTGCATGGGTTAGGAATGGTGGTAGCAGAGTCCGTTGATTTTCCGAGAAATTCGCGCAGAGAGGAGGGGGATCGGTCGAAGACACAAACCGCAATTCCGTTTGCCGATATATACGTATATGCGCGTTGTTTGACTTGAAGAACTCCATATCAATAACACACGCAGCGTTTCTCTGCACCGAGAAAAACCCGTTTTCCCTCGACAGTATTTTACCCATTTTCCCTTCAAACTTTTTTGATCATAAACCATCCAAACTATTCCTCAATAATTTAACTATACTTGAACTTTCTGAATCTAAATGATCAATTGATGATGTTTTATAATTGTTAAAAGAATCCCGAATTAACGAAGTGTTTAGAATTGATCGATCCCTAAGCTCCTGCTGAAATTCAGGAAGAAACTTCGATGAAGCCGTAGAAGGCGGCGGGGTCGGAGTGAAAGGGGGTCAGGGCGGGCGGAAGAATATACGTCGGCGGTCGGCGGCGGGGTGACGAGGAGGATAGGAGGAATAGAGGTGCTGCTGGAGGCCGTGNGAGCTCCTGCTGAAATTCAGGAAGAACTTCGATGAAGCCGTAGAAGGCGGCGGGGTCGGAGTCAAAGGGGGTCAGGGCGGGCGGAAGAATATACGTCGGCGGTCGGCGGCGCGGGGTGACGAGGAGGATAGGAGGAATAGAGGTGCTGCTGGAGGCCGTGGTGTTTGGAGGTTAGACCGCAGTTACAATATCGCTTGATTAGAAATGTACATAGCGTATATGCGCGCGGGCCGCATATCCAGATGGTGGGTGGGTGGTCGGGCTGGGTCGATGCCTGGGTAACTCCATAGTTTAATGCACGAACCGTAGAACTTGCAATAAGGAAGGGTTGAACACTGGAAGGGGGCCGCGCGGGGTGCCGAGGCTGAGGCGGCGGCGAACGAGGGGGTGGCTCTCGGGGGTGGCCACGGTGGGTCCTCGCGCAATATACACACTTGTACACACATACAGGCGCACGGCTAACGGGAGTTCCAGTCTGCAACATAACGCGATCGCACTACTTGCAGCTTGCCGCTGCTTGTTGGCCCTCCAGAGAGAATGCCCGTGGTCTCGTACACCTTCGTATACCTTCGAATTCCCACGAAATGCTTTCGTGGTACCGTTCTGACGTCAAACTCCCTGGGAAGTTTCCTTCGCCCGCGCTAAGGTCAACAACCATTTTCTCCACCGCGATTTTGTTCACGCTTTTCTTCCCTGACAAATATTCGCACCAGCGGTTGTACAATAAATTTCGAGCGCACGATTAGAACATTAATAGAATTTAAAATAAATGATATCTGTCTTAATTCTATTGATTATCTTTTCTGTACCGTTTAATTAATTATGTTTCTAATCGCGTTGCACGCGTGTATCATTACTTGTAAATTATAATTGCAAAGAGGCATGCATAAGTAATCTCCAGCCAGTAAATTTTCGTGTATATTCTGTAAATGGTGCGTTTATGGTGTTTCTATACGGAACACGGTGTGTGTGTAGGAAGATAGCTTTATATTAGCGTTATACCTTAGTTCCTAAATCAGCGTTCGCTTAGACGTCCATGCTACTGGCTAGCGCGGGCTCGTCCTCGAGGAATATTCAACCATTCCTCCTGCTTTGCTCTCAGCTTTCTCGTTTCTCGGTTGCTGCTTCTCTTCGTCTGTTGCTCTATCCTCGATTCGCCCAAAGTTTGGAGAGCTCGCGCTTGAGAGGAAACGCTGAACGGCACTGCAATATCGTCTAATGTTGTCGAAGAAGATGGCGGTTTGTAACGTTTGATACGTACCGTGTACCCGGGAATAGACATAATTTTCCTTTTCATGCCGTCTCGGCCAAATCGAAACCGAACCGCGTCTACGTCCGCCGCGTTCGGCCTCGGACCGAGAAGATTTCATTTTCTAACTTGCACGCTGCGCGCTGTAGCCGACGCGCCAGGTTTTAAAACAAATAGTAATTAACCCGACTGCTCGGTTTGTTTAGAGCCTTGTAATTTATACCTACTGGGAGGGAACATCAAAGCGCCGATCAACTATCTCTCGTGCATATTTGCCTATCGATATTAGTTTGCACGAAAGTTCACGTAAATTCTGAGTAACAGACTTCGGTTGGACCCACTGTGCAAACGAAACTGTACCCGCTATACACGAAATATCAATTGACTCTCTGTATATTTTTAACACAATTCATATATTTAAAAAAGAACCCTGAAAATAATTTGCAGGTATTAGAGATTGGATAGTTTTAGCAAATTGCAGTCGTTTAAAATTGCAGACAGATTAGAAACACAGCGGAGTTTGTTGCGTGGACGGATTTAAGCGTGAAATCTCTTGTAGTTCTTACTGCAGCGAACTTCTACGCGGGCGAGTGGAATAAGCCGGGCTAGAGCCTACAGAGGCCGGCGGGGGCGTAATGCCCCGGCGCCCCCCGCGCAGTGTCTCAGAGCGGAGGTGCAAGACAAACGACGTTGTTTTCACGGAGATACCGAAAACACCGAGAGGAGCGTTCCTACCGGTTAATTAGCTGAATAATGCAGCGTTAATCTAGTCAAAATTGCATGCATCCAGACCACGCGCGTAGTTTCGTTCTGGCAGACTCACGGGCACCGCTGTTCGCACGCCAAAGTATACGCGGCGGTTCCACGTGCGCCCGTGCAGTTGTGTGCACGCGCGCTACACCAAGTCGTGCCCGCTCTCTCGCCGGGTGCGAAGAGCATCTTCCGTCGTATTGAATATTTTAAGGGATACCATTTGCCCCGGCATCCCCCCCCCCAGCCGTGTTTCAAGATACAACCGGCTCGATATATCGCATCGACCCCCGTTCGGGATGCAATATTTTGCTGCAGTTTGCACGGTCTTCATTATTCAAGTTCGGAGATTAGTGGACCGTTACCAGCAGGTGTTTGCCAGCTTTTGCATGCCGCGGTTAGTCTCGTGCCTAGCAGCGAAGTTTAAGGGAATTTCGGTTATAACGTCGAAAACGTGTTTCATTTAGGGCATTAAGGATGCTGCCGAATTAGAAATTACCTATTTTCATTCGTTTATAAGTCTGTATTGGAATTATAGAAAATAGTAGGGAAATGTGACAAAGTATGTGTCGTTTATTTTTGACAGCTGAGTAAGCACTTGGTCTTCGTTCCTTGTAGCCACGGGAACGCGTCTCTCGGTTGCAGTGCGATCGGAAGTAATTATATTAATTGCATCCTTGAAGCTGTTGCGAGGGGTATTGGTTTGTCGTCTGTTCGGTTAGCGAGCGTGTGCGTGTCAGTCGACGAATGTGTACGAGCGTCGAAGGGAATTGAGTGCGCAATTCAATGTTAACGAATTAACGTTTATTCGAGACGTTCTCGCAGAAGGGTTACTCGCTAAACAAATGTAGCCCAGCGTTTAATTCAAAGACTTGTTGCCTCGTGCATTCAGTAAACGACGATTGTCTTCCAAAATCATTGGGGCATCCTACAGATAATTAATTTATATTACAGTTTTATATTTTTGTAAAATACGGTATTAAATTAAGGAGAATTCTCATTTATTTTTTAATTGTAGCTTTAGATTATTTATAGAGAATTCAATGATTTTCTGCGACACGCGTTCGACATTAAGTTTCTCTAACGTCCACGATACGCCGGACGATATCGGCGCATTCCGATTCGCAAACAATGGGGAGGGAAACGTGACCAAAGAGAACGCGGCGAATCCACGCGGTGGATGGGTCTCAATGTTGGCTACCACACAGGCAACGCCCGTCATTTCCTTATAATTACTCTATTTCCTCCCGTGCCTACGGTTGTGTCGTAGGAGGCCGTTGTGGGCCCGGAGGGGAAGGACGGCGGGAATCGATGGTAGAAAACGGCAGATATTGGAACGCAACGTAACGTGCGATCGTGCGGCCGAAACCGGAGGTGGGGCAGGGTGGCGCGTTCGTTTCAAGATATCGAGGAAATGAATGGGATTGGCTGCTGGGCAAAATTGCACTCTGATAATTACCTATTAGCTGCACTGTCCCTGGCACCGTTCGCCGTCCTAAAGAACAATGCCTGTCGACCGTACGTGCAAATAATCGCCGAACTTTACCGTCTTTCATCCCACGGCCAAGATACGTCTCTAATCCCGATTATAGATATTTATAGACATTGATTCCTGACGAAGACTTATTTTTAATTCGATAGAACAAAAATATCTTCATTCCTTTGGCATTTCATTATAAGACGGTTAAGGTACGTCTCTAATCCCGATTATAGATATTCATAGACATTGATTTCTGACGAAGACTTATTCCTTAATTCGATAGAACAAAAATATCTTCATTTCTTTGGCATTTCATTATAAGACGGTCAAGGTACGTCTCTAATCCTGATTATAGATAATTATAGACATTGATTCCTGACGAAGACTTATTCTTAATTCGATAGAACAAAAATATCTTCATTCCTTTGGCATTTCATTATAAGACGGTCAAGGTACGTCTCTAATCCTGATTATAGATAATTATAGATATTGATTCCTGACGAAGACTTATTCTTAATTCGACAGAACAAAAATATCTTCATTTCTTTGGCATTTCATTATAAGACGGTCAAGATACGTCTCTAAACCGATTATAGATATTCATAGACATTGATTTCTGACGAAGACTTATTCCCAATTCGATAGAACAAAAATATCTTCATTTCTTTGGCATTTCATTATAAGACACAGATTCTCGCGACGATATCCTGCGAACAATTCTCAAATTCGTTTTAATCTCTCCCCTGTCACCGTTGGCATTAAATTCCGGAACGATCTGGCTACAAAGACTCTCTCACCCTAACCGCTCCGCCGGAGCCCACCCTTCCCCGAAGAATATCCGAAAACTGGGTCGCCGGCCCGGTGGACCGTGTTCCAGCCTTTCAATCTGCCATATCTGGAGCGACGGGGATTCCGGTCGGCGCTCAATGTTTATGCGGCCCCGGCGCGACGTACCGTGTGCAGCAACAGGGTTGCTGCGGCTCCGGCTCCGACCTCGTCTTTCCAGATAGAGAGACGTCCTCTCTGAAGAGACTGGAAAGCCGCGATCCCTGGTACGGACCGGCTGAAATGCCTGGGGGTTGATTGATTAGAGGGTACGGCGGCGGTACGTTCGAGAGCCGAGCTCGAGTCGGGGCAGAGTTCCACGGTGCGGGTTAGTTCGGCAGGAACCCTAGGTTATTTGGGGGCGGTGTGCGGAGACGCGGCGCGGCGTTGGTTCAAGCCGGAGGGCGAGCGAGCGAGCGAGCGGGGAGGGTGGAGAGGAGCCTTGCTCGGTAGGTGGAGGCGGAGGAAACGGTGGGCACGCTGGAAGAGGTCAGAGGGAGAGGAAGAGAAGGAAGGCTGGAGGCGGTAGTTCGAGGTGCTACAGTTTATAATAGTTGCCACCGCCCTCGGGCCAACCGACCCTGTCCGCAACTTCCACAGAGTTGCTTAAACCTAACCTCCTCTCTGCTGCCGGACGATCAAGTCTGGTCGGCCGGCGAGGCCAAAGAAATCGAAATTATTCGACTCCCGCGGTACCAACTCGCTCCCGTTTTCAATGGCTCGCTCCGCTCGCGCGGACCGTTCTTTTCGTTTGACTTCCGCCTCGGATGAGGGTGGCCCCGGCGGCTAGGACCGGCGAAAGTTTTAGGAAAGAGCCAATAGTATAGCGGCCAGCCCAGGGCACGTGTGCCGTAGATTAGTTTGTAGTTGGTTGTTAAAGAAAAACGGGAGTTATTAGTTGCGGCTAAGGGTCAGCGGGCTGACGGGAAGATGACGTGGTCAGGTGAACGTGATTCATAGTTCGCTGCCTCTCTCTCTCTCTCTCTCGCCTTGCTCGTTTTTAGTCCCCGTTCTTCCCCGCTAGTCTGTTACTCGTTGATACAAGAGGAACTTCTTGTTATTTCAGCGAAATGGTACTGTTCATTACTTTGATGAACAGAAGTGGTTTTACGTTGCGTTTACTAAAATATATTCAAGTACTATCGTTTCCAGTCTCTTGCCAGAATTATTTCTTTGAGCAATAAGAAAAATGTTACATTTTTTTTAAATCGATGACACGTTGCATGTTATTTCCTATTACTCTTTTCTTGNCGTTTCCAAAGTCCTCTGCCAGAATTATTTCTTTGAGCAATAAGAAAAATGTTACATTTTTTTAAAATCGATGAAACGTTGCACGGTGATTCTTATTAGTCTTTTCTCGAAAGATTTTGTTGCTTCAGTTAGTATAGTTGTCGATATTCCTTGTTCTTTGTTAGCACGATGAAAGAAACGATTTATAGGACTATCAGGGTACGTGTAGTCAAAGCTGTATGCCGCGCAGTTTCTCGGTCCCGTGACAGCGACCTCCGTTATAATTCTCCGTTATCTATGGAAATTCTAAACCGTACTAAACAACAATATATATCCCAAAACTATGTAATTCTCTCTGCCCGTGTACACACTATACAATATGCGCTAGCAAGCTCCGTATACTGAATACGATTTTTGCTCGGCTTCTTATTTTCTCTCCTATTAGGAATTAATTTTTTTAATGAATTTTTATTTGTAGATGCTAATGAACAATCCAATGATATTGAACTTATACTGAATCATGATTTAATTCCTACCAGTTTCAAAATTATTGAAATAAAATTAATAAAATATATATTTATGTTGAATAATCGATTTCAATTAAATTAGTCTTCTTATCAGTACGTAAGAAATAGTGGAGAAATAAAAAATGATCTCCCTATCTTGGTATCCTTCCCGCTCATAAATCCTGGCCTAAACATTTTCTCCGGCGAGCATTCATCACGGACAACCCTCGTCCATTAAGGTTATCAATTTTCCAAGTCGAGCTCCTTCAAACGGCCGAAAGATCCACACCGAATTTCTGTTTAACCGCCGTTGGAACGTTGCCCGATGACGCTATCAAACGTACGATCTCTAATTAAATAGGTCCCTCACAGCGTGCATAGGGTGCAGCGATGGCGACGGTGGCCGTGGCGGTGGCGGTGGCTCTAATCAGCCGTCTCGAGGAGTTTTCACGGTAACTGGAGCACGCTCAGTGAAGAGGGGTAAAAGAGCCGAACTGGCGCGGGCCGTGCATGTGTGCGCCGTACACGGTCACAGAGAGACAGGAAGATGGATCGTTGCTCAGGTCCCGCAGCAATGTCCTTCGGACGCTGTCTGTGCCTTAGGACAGCACGTAATCATACCGGTCCGCTATTACTTCCTATAACGCTATCTACGCCAGGAAACGCCATTGCTCGCTCGTTCCTACGTAGGTACGTGGTCCAGGGACGCCGAGGATGATGAGATCTGCAGGCTTGCATCCTGATGAGACTATTAGGATGGCTTGATAAGTCCATAATATTCTGGTCGATGCCGGGCAGCGCCGTCGAGTCCACCCGGTGTCCTCGCCAAACCGCCGCTCCTCCCACTCGCTCGCACCCCTTACATCCCCACACCATGCGACGGCGACCTCGCACCCCGCGTCCAACCCTCCCTCTCTTTCGCCTGTTTTACGCGTAGACGTAGCTAGGTACGGGCTACCCCTCGGTCAGATTGACGACGAGATAACTGACGCTTCCATCGACTTTGTTAACCCCAAACTCCGATCATTCCTCAATCCGGGAATCGTAGCTTTTGGTTCGATGAAGGATTTTCCACCAGATTTCACGTCAATCGTCCCTTAGCCGATCCTCCTTTCCCCCGTGACGTTCCATCTTTGCCCGTACCCAACTATTCGCGGTCCTTTCAGCTACGAATCAAATGTCGTTCACCAGACTTAATGACTTCGCTCCAAATTCCATTCGTATCTTCTTTGCAATGAGTATTGCAACATTTTATAATTATTAGAGTGCATAATTTCTTCTATTTTCTCGCAGTTCTAAAGCATTGCGTTTAACTTTTAGAATGTGTTCGTGCGAGCATTAGATTTCGCTGTCGCGCGATGATTCCTTGAAATATCGTTTCAAAAGGACGAAACTTGAGGAACTGGCCGAGCTCTGTTCCGTCTCTCGCGGTCTGCGACACCCTTTCGAAGCGGTTGGAAATTAACTTTGAGTATTACAGATGTCGAGGCGCGCCGCGGTGAGAAGCTAGCACCTTGTTAGTCTGACAAATTCGGTCCATCCTCCCCTTCCTCCCGTCTTCCACTTTGCCGTATCAGCGGTTAGTTTCTATGTGCAGAGAACCGGCTAGTGACCCTCTTACTTTTCGCGGTGTTGCGGAACACGTCCACTTGTAAATTATATTTTCGTACTTCGGCACTGGCCCGAGGACTTTGCCCGATCCGTTTAAACGGGTTCTTACGTCCGTTGTTCTGGATGAAATCCGTAAGCGTGTAACGTACCGAGTAAAATAGCTGGCGGGCTGATGAAAACCAAGCTAGATTTAAATGACCCCGTCCCAACCCTAACACTAAAATTCGAATGAAAACGTAATTTGAAGAAATATCTGGTGAAATCCCACTGACTTTTTATTCGCTCGTATCAGAGTTTCCTCGCATCTGTTTTTAGTCGTTTTCTAAAATCTGCTCCTGATTTGGCGTTTGCCCAGGGTATCATTTTCGTTGGCAGAACATAATCGTAGTAAATGGTTGACGCAAAATAATGATTTGTTGACGACCTAGATAGACGGACTTGGACTTCGGTCCAAATCCACGTTCAAGTTTTTATCTCCATTCGATAAATTTTGATTTTTCTCAATGAATGATATAAAAAAAAATTAATTCTACGTTGTCCCTATGAGAAAAGGTTTCCACAAACTTGTGAGGATTAATTTCATAACCCACATATTTCTGCTTCCGGAAAAATCTTTAATTTATTCCAATTGATGCGTCCGGGTTGGCTACCGGAATGCCACAGGCAGCTGGCCCCGGTTGGTCGTTCGAAATTGGCGAGAATGGAATCTCGAGCAGTTCCAGAAGTCACCGGTCCTTGCGGAGGGTGTCGATCGCCGGTGGAACGGTGTTTGCTCGCTTAATCGGGCAAACCAGGCCGCCTACCCTCTTTCCCCCACGGTTCGCAGCAGTCGTCGCCACCCTTTCCTCCGATTTCCATCGTCACGAATGACTATTGGAAAGTGGTATCGAGAATTTCGGGGCACACTTCGGTATTGCATGACTCCGTGGCACTTGCTTTGTTTCGTGCCCGCGACGAAATCGAGCCTTCGCCACCCTGCGGGGTTCGGGCCGAGCGAAAATGGGGTGACTGAGAACCGGGATGAGAAACGGCCGACGACGACTCGCTGCCGCTCACCCGTGAGGGTAATAGAATTGCACGGCCGAGGAGTGCCAATATCCGGCGCGGCCTTGTCGGCGGCGTTTAATTGCGTTAGTATTTCATCGCGGAACTCGTCGACGGGAGTCGGCCAGACTTTTCGATTCGGACATCCCCCGATCTATCTCCATTGACCAGCCGACGCGGTCCACCGGACGAAGGGAAAGGTGTTCATTAGTATATAAAATTGTATAATCTACGGCTACGAGATATTACTATAAGCTAATAATAGCTACTGAATAAGTAGATATACGATTGTTCTGTTCCGCTAACTTTACATCCTCATGAAAACGTGATCACGTTCCGGCGAGATTTGTAATAATCATCAAATAAACCGAAAGCTTATACGTCGTTTCTTATTCCCGAAACGTGAAACGTCTGTAGATCGTAATAAAGACAGGATCATTTCATCATCCTTTGCTATAAAGCCCGTGACCGTAACACCTGCACTCTCGTTTATCTTATCGGATCGCAGCGAAAGTTGGATCTCATCGTGAGATTCAAGGCTGAGTAGAAAGCAACAGCCGAGAGGGGCTGCTATCCGGAGAAAACGACGTGAAAGCTTATGAAATGGCGGTCTACTCCGGCGAGATACCGATGTACTCGCACTCTATGTTTCCAGCTAGCTCTAGAGAGATAATGCCCGGGGTAGTAACAGCCGGAGGTTTATCTTCGTGGGATCGTAAAACTAACCCGTTCTATAGTTGACGATGAGCCGAGGCTGACGATCTACAGCTCGTTTCAAAACTCGTATGAAGTTTCAACGACTAATAGGGATCTTACCGTCCCATCCTGATTATGTCTACGTCACTTTTTGTCTATTATGCGTGTAGTTTGTTTCACGAAACGAGATAATCGTTCTAGAATTTATAGGAGGCATTAAAAATCATGGATGTAAAAATGTTCTTATAATATATTTTAATAAGTATGTCATAAGTATTTTGTGACAGGGTTGAATGGTCATGATTGATGATTTGAATGATAGAGAAGATGTATTAAGTTATCGTGTGGTATCTTAATAGTAATCCTAATGGTCAAAGGATGGCAACGTTCATTGGAATTGTGTTCGACCCGTTCGATATAAGCGCGGCGTCGCGAGTCTTAGACAATCGGGCGAAGTATCCTTTCGCGACGGGTTGATATTTCAGGAGCGCGTGTAGGTACAAGAGGCGATCGTAAATTGTAAAATCTATCAAGAGCAACGCGGTCGACATAACTCAGGGGGTTGCTATCCTGGTGGTATGAAGCATGGCGGCCAGACTCGGCATAAATACCCGGTAGCAGAACAGAGCAGGAGCAGAGAGCAAGCCCAGACCCGTTGTGGCGTGGCAACATCATCTATCTCGAATAATTTATTATCGCGCGACTACCGCATCCTCGAAATCCGGACAAGAACGCAACTATAGGAACTGCGAGCCGGAAACGAGTGTCGTGCATCGAGATTCTGGACGCGACTCGACCCGACGCGACGATCGACGAGCACACCACGAAAACCTGAACCCGGCTCGTTCCAACGCTTCCACGTTCCGACCGACGAAAAACTATGTTGTGTTTGTTGTTGTAATGTCAGAACGAGACGGCATTTAGTGCTGGAAAAATTATTATAAGGAAAAGCAGGTTCTTGTAAAATCTTATCGTAGATCATGATTTTTTTAATTCCAGCACAAGAAATATACATATAAGATTGTAATAATATATGAGAAATACAATGAAATATAATATTTGTGCAGTCATTTCACCCTCCTTTTAATTAGGCACTTTACAAACTTATGGAATTATAATTTATTATTGCGATTATATTTATTTCGTTTATCTCATTTAATAAGTATGAACTCTTGAACACTTTAATCATTACGAATACTCGTTTATTATGCAGTAGAAGCATTTTGTTTCGTCCCTGACAGATTTAATAATTCAACGGATTAACAAGTTCGCGTTAAGCTATAAAATCAGGTATTAAACGGTGTTGGAAACTGAACAAGACTGAAATTTAGTAGGATTATAAGCCCGCGCGAAAGATCGTGCAACGGTCAGAGAACGAGACGTTCATCGAATGTAAATTAGCGGCGAAAGCCGTACGGTTTCACGTGCAGGTAAAGAGGTCAATCCATGATGCAGCTCGTTCATTTGAATCTCCCTATATCACTAAATAAATTGCAAACAAGAAGACATTTCCATGCCTCTAAAAAATATTAAGATTTTTTATATTGTTCTATCGTTTAAAGAAAGCTTCAAAATTTTCATATGCATAGCTTATTCCGTATTATTTTCAATAATTTTTATACATATTTTTGAAGTATTTAATCAGATTAATATTCTATGAGATTTATGTTAAACGTTGCTTCGTAAAGAAGAGAAAAATCGAACCGGTCTGACTAGTTACCGTCCTATACTACTGCGGGGCCGCGTGCTATCGGAACAGCATCACCATCTAGGAAACTCGTAGAAGAGCTTAGGTCCACATTAAAGTGCATCGTTACACGTTCACTGTAAAAGTTAGTTAAATCCCATTCTCATTAAAACTTTGTTAATTTCGTTCGGCATCAGTGTACAGGGGGCTGAAAGGGAAACGAGCAATTTTTAACAAATCCCATTTATTTCTAATTTAACGGCACGATTTTTCAAGTGCTTTTTAAATAACAATTAGGAGGGAATGCATTTTTTTAGAGAGATGGAATATAAATTTTGTATGTTATAAATCTCCACGTCCGCGCTATGTGCTGCCATCGCGTGCAACCCCTCTGAACCTTGAAGCGCTTTCAGGGGTTGAAGAATCCCGGGGGTTGAAAAAATGACGATAGATGGCAGGAAGCACCCTTCACTCGGGCGAAGGGGTGTATTTTTTTTCGTTTTTCAGCAGCCATGAGTTTTTGCGGCGCGGGTGTTTTTAAATATTCAAAATAGTTCAAGGGTTGCCTTGATCCATCTTACTGTTTTATGAAAGCACGAAGCTTTAAAAGCTTAGCTAATTAATTAAAATGTCATCTTAGATGTTGTATTATATTGTCTGAAAGTATTTATTCGATTTTTTCAATTTTGTCGCTTTCGTGCAAATTTTCGGGTCACGCGTTTCGGAACTTTCGGGGCTTCATTGATTAGGCGAAAATGGCGTTGCCGGGGCTGGATCGAACGAGTCCGGAGCAAAATGGTGTACGTAGGACATCGTTTCCCCATCTTGGTATGCCGTTCAGGTGTAGACGGGCGGAGGGCGGAGGGGTGAACTGCACGGGGCAGCAGCACGTTGGCGGGCAGATTTTCAAAAAACCGTAGGGGCTGCGCGCGCTTCGCCTTCATTGATCGGAGGGTTGTGACCGGCGGCCACCCTCTCCGCTGCGCCACGGACGTAAACTATCCTCTTCGCCGGCACAGCGGCCGAAGAGGGACTCGTTCGGCCTCGACTTTCAGGGCGGAGCCCAGGAATCTCCGAGGTTCGTTCTCGCAGGAAAAAAAGTCGAAAAACTTCGCTTTAAAAAAAACGGCAAAAAAGCGAAAGAAAAAAAGGGAAAAAAGGCGGAAAAACTACGGAAAAAATTCTAAAATTTTCGCCGCTTTTTTGCGGGCCCGCGGGATTTTAACTTTTTCCCGCGGCCGCACGCCAGAGGGAATTTAAATGAGGGAAACATCCGAAAGAACGTGATTCACTTTTTATTGCGGAATTATTTTCATTTTACAAAATCGTTTCAATGGTGCGGGACGCGAGCCGCTCCATCGTCCGGCGGCCGACGTTTTTCATTCGCGGATGAAAAAAGGAAGAAGCGGGGGACAAAAGGAAGATAAACGATCGGCGAGATCGCGCATGCTTGAAGACACTTGAAAAAAAATTGAAGCCTATTGAAGTCTCTGCTACGAGCCGGACGTCGAGCTCTTCTTGCGTTTCACCCGTTGAACACAACCGACCCATTGTTTTTTCTCGCCACGCTGACTGCGTGCCGCGTACATTTTTCANTTCAAAAAACCGTAGGGGCTGCGCGCGCTTCGCCTTCATTGATCGGAGGGTTGTGACCGGCGGCCACCCTCTCCGCTGCGCCACGGACGTAAACTATCCTCTTCGCCGGCACAGCGGCCGAAGAGGGACTCGTTCGGCCTCGACTTTCAGGGCGGAGCCCAGGAATCTCCGAGGTTCGTTCTCGCAGGAAAAAAAGTCGAAAAACTTCGCTTTAAAAAAAACGGCAAAAAAGCGAAAGAAAAAAAGGGAAAAAAGGCGGAAAAACTACGGAAAAAATTCTAAAATTTTCGCCGCTTTTTTGCGGGCCCGCGGGATTTTAACTTTTTCCCGCGGCCGCACGCCAGAGGGAATTTAAATGAGGGAAACATCCGAAAGAACGTGATTCACTTTTTATTGCGGAATTATTTTCATTTTACAAAATCGTTTCAATGGTGCGGGACGCGAGCCGCTCCATCGTCCGGCGGCCGACGTTTTTCATTCGCGGATGAAAAAAGGAAGAAGCGGGGGACAAAAGGAAGATAAACGATCGGCGAGATCGCGCATGCTTGAAGACACTTGAAAAAAAATTGAAGCCTATTGAAGTCTCTGCTACGAGCCGGACGTCGAGCTCTTCTTGCGTTTCACCCGTTGAACACAACCGACCCATTGTTTTTTCTCGCCACGCTGACTGCGTGCCGCGTACATTTTTCAGTCTTCGTCCGGCTGCCAGGAAAAAAGCCTATGGGGCATAATGCGAGGCGGGAGAGCGGGCGCGCTCGTCGGAATGGAATTACAGCGAGTCCTTCAGGTCCTAGGACGTCCTGGGTCGAGGATCCTCGTTGTATGTTCTCCGCCGCCCTCGGCGGTCTCTGTTGCGATGGACCCCGGTTGGCTGGAAATCGGCCGGCGAGTTTCTCATTACAGTTTCGGGAGGATTTCGAAAAGGACCCCTCCGGTAACGGACCGGGTATACCGCAGCATTTTTCAGTCTACGGGACCGAACCCTGGCAGGTTCCCTGGGCTCGCTCGAGGGAGAGGAATCGGCCGGAAGAATGGATATACGAAGGACCGAGCGAAATAGAGAGGGACGCGGGAGGGTAATAGGGGACGCGGCGGAGTAAGAAAGAGGGTCCGGCGAGGGCGAAGGAAGAAACGGGAGGGACGATCGAAGCGGGAACGAGTATGTCCGTATTTGAGACGGAGTCCGAGAGAGAGGGCCTGAAGAGAAGAGGAATAGGAAGGGAAAGAGGAAACAAGACGCGGAGCGAGGAAGAGGGATCGAGAGGCAGAGCGAGGACGAGTTAACCTAGCCTCAAAATTCCAGCATCAATTCTGGAGCCCCTCTAGTGTCCCACCCAGCCGGTGCAATTAGGAACTACCCCTTCTATCCTATTCTGGCTCTATCCTCACTTCCCTTCGACCTCCCACCCTGGAGCGCGGCCGGACCACGTGATCCGGCAACTACACTCTTGTTTTTAGGGTAGCTGCCCCGCTGTCGGCGGCGGCAGCGGGCGCGCGGGGGGTGTCAGGCGGAGGTGGAGGTTTGGAGGAAGGGGACGAGTTGCCGGGTAGGAATACCACGTCCGCGTCGCCATGGCTACCGTAGGGGGTGGTTTATACTTGAAGGGTTACCCCCGCGGTACAGTCTCTGCAAAATCGTGAAAACTACAAGGCGGCCAGCCGGTCGGGAAACGGAAAAAGTCTCGGCTGCGGTCGCCACACTTTTGGTTACGCTTTCACCCGGAGGCTTTCCCTTTCGCGACCTACGCTGTTTACATCGCTTAAACGTCTAAGACAATTAATGACCGGGTTTTCGGGGCTTTCCCATGCTTTTTCCTACTGCGACCTCGCTTTCCCTTTTTCCCCTCATTTTATTCTGGCCAAGAACTTCTCAGAATCGAACTGACGAGCGATTCGAGTCAGGAAACGTTGCTACGATTTTTCTGATTTTATATTAACCTGTTTCAAGAGAAAAGGTTTGCATTGGACACAATTCTTTTTTTTATTATGAACCACTAGTCTTTGTCTTTGAATCGCTTCAACTCGAGTTCAGTTTCCCGGCGTTGCACGGCTTATCTCTTTCTCTGGGAGCTCGGTACCGGTTGATAGTTAGGAAAACGATTATGTTTATCGTCCACGGGAGCAGTAAAAACGAACGATATCGCTACTGGTGTCGACATTCGAGAATCATAGGGAGGAATCAGGTCTCCCGATTTTCCGAGTGGAATAGCAACCGTGCGCGGAATCGTACGTGTCACGACGTAATGTTCGTTGGAGATAAGAAAGCCAGCAGCGTTATTGGCAAGAGAATAATTTTTCTCTTCGTGAATCGGAGGAAGTAATGATAATTGTCAATGAAAATTTTACGTATTTTCTATATTTTTGCTAGGGAAATTTTATGTTACGTCTGTTCGGTTTCAAAAAAGCATTAATCAATAATTAATGGTCTAATTAGGAACGTACTAATTATTTTAACTAATGTCACGTATTCAAACATTGTAATTGCAATTCCTTCCCTTATCATTTTTCTCCCAACTATGTTGGAGATTTATCTATCGTTTCCGAGTGAAATTCTTGTAAAAAAAGGGATTAAAATAGAACGAAAAGAAGAAGAACGGCCAAAGTGTTTGATATATTCTCGGAGGTAATCAGAGCTGCTTCTAACTGTCGTCAATTATTAGCAAAGTCCGCGCACTGGCCTCTTGGCCATTCGCGTTTTTAATCAAACTTTCCCGCCGCCCACCGTTTCGCCACCAAATCGATTTTCATTGAACTTTTAGAAAGCGCTTTTTAAACAGCCAGTACCAATTACGTTCGAGTCACCTGCATAACTGAATCATCGATCTCTGCAGCTAGTTCTAACACATTTTTTCGTTTCTCCAGTTTCCTTTAACAAATCCATTAAGGATATTATAGATTATTGGTTAAAATGATTGCCTTTTCGATTTCAATCAAATGTCTCAATTAACTGTTTGGAATATTACATCTATTTTTCGAGAACTCTTGTAATCTAATGTTCCATTCATTAAAGTCTGTAATTTGACTCGTTTTATTTTTCCTATTATTGAAAACGCTCGGGCTCGGCGCCATCAATCACGTTCTACGTCCTCGCGATGACAGAGAACACGTAGAACCGACCGCCAATCAATAAAATAAAAAAAAGGAAGGAACGATCATTCCGCAATTGAATTTTTTTCAATCAATTCACTTTCCGCCGCGTTTTCAATCGGCGCGGGAACATACTTATATCTCGGTATCAATCATTCGCCGGCGGTGGATTTCCGCGCGCGGCCTGCCCCCGAAAGCAGCGAAACGAGAGTAGCAAAAACACACAACGAAACCGTGGTATAATGGACCGAGATCACCGGCAATAATTCAATCCCGCGCGCGACCCCCCGACCTCGCCCCTCGCATCGGATCGCAAAATTCTAAACCAGCCCCTGCGATGCCCGAGCGGCGNTTCCATTCATTAAAGTCTGTAATTTGACTCGTTTTATTTTTCCTATTATTGAAAACGCTCGGGCTCGGCGCCATCAATCACGTTCTACGTCCTCGCGATGACAGAGAACACGTAGAACCGACCGCCAATCAATAAAATAAAAAAAAGGAAGGAACGATCATTCCGCAATTGAATTTTTTTCAATCAATTCACTTTCCGCCGCGTTTTCAATCGGCGCGGGAACATACTTATATCTCGGTATCAATCATTCGCCGGCGGTGGATTTCCGCGCGCGGCCTGCCCCCGAAAGCAGCGAAACGAGAGTAGCAAAAACACACAACGAAACCGTGGTATAATGGACCGAGATCACCGGCAATAATTCAATCCCGCGCGCGACCCCCCGACCTCGCCCCTCGCATCGGATCGCAAAATTCTAAACCAGCCCCTGCGATGCCCGAGCGGCGGTCGCCGCGCGCCGCGTATCGTTTACGCGTAGCAGGTGCGCCAAATGGAAATCTATCGGCGTGGCGCAGCGCGGGTTCTACTTGTTCTCTACCTGGTTCGCTAACGGGCAGGGTGCATCGGGTTTCCCCTATTGACGTCCGCCTCGCTCGTTGCACGGAATCGTATACACTCTCGCCCCGGTCCAAGAACGCCTCGCGGTTTCGGATAATGCAGCCGAGCGAGCGTGGAGAGACGGCGGCGCGGAGGGCGCAGCCCTAAGCTCGTTACAGTTACACGGCCAGCGCTAAAGGCGGCCGGGAGTGGAGGATGCGGACTTGTCAACACTCAACGGACCGAATTCGCTAACGTGCTGAACCTAGTCGGACGCCTCCGGCACAAGCCACAATCTAATCATGGCTCGCCGCATTCGCATCCACCCACATTTTACACGGACACGTCTTGGGACCGGCTTATCCCTCGCGCGTTTTATTCCGACCGATGCGAACGGCTTCAAGTACTCTCTACACGGTCCTATGGTACCTAACGATTCGATTGATCGTCATGATAATGGATATCGCCAGGAGGATAAAGATACATTATGATATTAGAAAAAAATGTTAGAACTAATAGGGGATTATAAGAAAAGTAGCTGCGAGTTAAGTAACGTAGATTTAGATAGTCTTCTCTTGTTTCTAATAGCATTTACTTCCACTACTTAGAATTATCGTCAGGAGGATAGAGATACATTATGATATTAGAAAAAAATGTTAGAACTAATAGGGGATTATAAGAAAAGTAGCTGCGAGTTAAGGAACGTAGAATTAGATAGTCTTCTCGTGTCTCCAATAGCATTTGCTTCCACTACTTAGAACTATTGTCAGGAGGACAGAGATACATTATGATATTAGAAAAAATGTTAGAACTAGGTGATTATAAGAAAAATAGCTGCGAGCTAAGTAACATAGATTTAGATAGTCTTCTCATGTCTCCAATAGCATTTACCTCCACTACTTAGAAGATTAATATACCAGATTGTATTATTTTGATCGAGCTGCAGTGTAAATATTTGAACTAATCTTGTAAGTTCGTTTCAATTTCAGTATATTGCGTTTATGATATAATGTTTAACAAGTCATATGTTGATAGTGTAACAGGCAAATGAACAATACATGGTACAAATTGGTTTCCCTGAATGAAATATGCGATGAATATAAAAAAGTAGATATGATTTTGAAGCCTCCTAATTAATAATTTTTTCTAATACTCTTTATTTATAAAGCACTGTTCTATTTCTTCTATTTCTTTCAGGACAGTTTTGCGTACGTCCTTAAACGTAGAGAGCTCGCTTAATGCGTAATGAAAAATCGAGTTGATAAATTGATGAGGAAAATAATAGAAGATAATTAATGACATTGGCATGGTTGAAACGAGAATTCCTATCGAGCGGCTTACTTTTCAGGGGGAGAGAGCGAGCGAGCGGGAAGCAGCAGGAGTGATGCACCCTGGGCGTGCTCGGCGGCAAACGCGCGTCATCTACAGATGATCATCTGGCCGAGTGGAGCGGAGGAGTATGTATCTAGGCGGCGATCAACCCACCACTATAGCTAGTAGATGAAGGCGGAGTCTGCCCCCGTAGTAACATAGCATTAGGTAAGCTTTTCGTTTTATTGATTTTTCGAAAAAGCGCGTGCGCGGCCGGAGCTCTGTGCCGACCGAACTATCGCCTACTACGAGAGTCCGTGAGTTGCACCGGTGGTGCGGCGCTCTCTCGTGAAAACCGCTCTCTCTACGCTCCCCTCTTTCCTACTCAAAGAGTCCTATCCGGTTGCGCAGCGCTCACCCCTTCGTCAACCCCCTACCCGGTCTCGACTTCTCCTCGTTTTCGATGTCCCTCTGCCGCGCCGCTCCACGCTTTTTGAATCTAGCGTGAAAAACTCGCGGCGTCTTAACGTGTACACAGAAGCAACAGTTCCTTTGGGGGTTGTTCCCGCGGAATCGCCGACCGGACGCTCTCGTTTTTACGGGGAGCTAATAGAAACAGATGGAAGATGGATTCTAAATGAATATTTTTTTTATCGTACGAAAGGGATGTGTAAGATATGCAATTTTTTGTGCTTAGTAAAGCGTTTAGGATGGAAGTAATACGCGAATGGGGGTAAGTTAGGTCGAGCAGTATTAGATGAAAATGAGTTCGATGAGTCTTTGAAGCAAGAATATCCGACATATGGCGAAGGCAAAGGGCCGATATGAAACGTAGGTCGAACCGTGCTCACCGTCGACCCAAGTAAATACTAAATTAGCGTTCGGGTAGTAGTCGTTGCGAGGAAAGGGACGGACAACTGGGAGCGTTATTGGATGGTAGCAGACGAAGATCTGTCCACCGGTTGAAGCAGCGAAAATGAAGGCTTAGCCGGCGGCAACAAACATTCATTATTACTCGACGCGAACCCTGTTCCGTTCCGTTCTGTTCGCCTCCTCCTCCTCCTCCTCCTCCACCTCCTCCGCCCAACCCTGTCATCCCACCCGGTCATTCTCTGGGCGCAGTTGTCTCTGTCCCACAGATTTCGTCATCGCGTATCGCTGGTTGCCCGGCCGAGTCGGCGAGTCCGGGCGTGCTGCCATTGGTCGGCGCGGGCTGCCGTGTTTTCCGAAATCATTGCCTCTCCTCGCGCGCGAACCCGCAGACACAGCCGAGTGCACGCATAAGCTCGCGCGTACGTGTGGTCCACCTACGATGAGTATGCATAAGGCGTTGTTCCACAGACACGGTACCGACACGCGTCCTCCCCCGCGCGCCCTACCCCCGCTGCCACACTGACGCGTCCTCGCCCACGCATACACGCGTCCCGTCATCAATCATCGAATGCCACCGGCAGCGCTGACATTTTCCGCAAAAAGCACACGCACGCACGCAGCCACCGAACGCACACCGTGTCCGCGTTCCTCTCTTCGTGTGTCGCCGACGGAGTTACGCGCTGCCCCGCGAGAAGGGCCTCTCCTACACGAAGGATCATCTCTCCGCTCGCCCTCTCGCGCTCGCCCCGTCTCTCTCCCTCGCTCTCCGCCAACTTCCTT
>SMSR01000494.1:9887-20629 GCA_019453355.1 Ceratina japonica
CACTACTGAATAAACTAAATCAACCGATATTTTTTAATTTAAATGCTTCAATCGCTAGTTAATTGAACTAATATCGAAGCACGGGTTTGATATTTCAATATTCTCAACAAGGATTAATCTTGTAGCGAAAATGATAGATCGATTAATATATTTGAATTCATAATTGAATGATTCACACTACTCATTAAACTATAACAACCGATCTCTATTATTTAAATTCTTCAATCGCTAGTTAATTGAGCTAACATCGGACGGGTCTGATATCTCAATATTCTCACCAAGGATTAATCTTGCTACTACGAACATCCCTAATTATTAACTAGAATCAACTATAGTTAGCCCGTAATTAGGTTACAACGCGATCCTATTTTCCTCAAATCTCAGTTCCCTGTTCTTCCTGAAACCTAGTTAAATTAAGCGAAAGTGATAGATTGATTAACGTATTCCAGGAGGGAGGGTGGAAGTTATGTAGGTGTAGTATTCGGCGATGGCCTCGTTCGGAATATTGGCCATTGTCCGGGACGTTTACCGGTGATCAGGTGTGTTGGCTGAAATTAATGATCACTGGGATAAGGGTCGCGGAGCATCGGTTATTACAGTTGCACGGGAGTAACAGGCCCGGCGTTGTCCTAACACACGTAGACGTATGCGGGAGAATGCATGTATGGGGGTGGAAACCTCGGCAAGTTGCGAGTTCTCTGTGTTTCTGTAGCCTCGACCTCTCTGTTGTCATACGCGGCATCCGAGAGAGAAAGATAGATAGATAGAGAGAGAGTGAGTATATAACAGCTTCGATCGATAACCTCTCCTCTCCTCTCCTCTTCCGCTCCCGTGCGTCGTTTCTACCCTCGCAGATGCGAACTGCCAGCTATGTACCGCTTTTCGGATGATCTCACGCCGGTGGCTCGAGGGGAGGTCGCCATCCTCGATTAACAGCAACTGCTGCCCTGTTTAATTGAACTACGACTTCCCCATTGGTCCAATTCAACGCTGCAAATCTTCTCTACAAAAAAAAACCGATGACCGAGTTTCTATTTATTCGAACGGTTTTCAAATAAAAAATATATATAAATTGTATTTATTTAAGAAGATAGACTTATAAATAAGGATTGTTGGAGCAGAGTAAAATTTCTAGCCCGATAATAATCGAGAGAAATTAATTTCTCGAACTTCGACCGATGACCGAGTTTCTCTTTATTCGAACGGTTCTCAAATAAAAAATATATATAAATTGTATTTATTTAAGAAGATGGACTTATAAATAAGGATTCTTGGAGCTGAGTAAAATTTCTAGCCCGATAATAATGGAGCGAAATTAATTTCTCTAACTTCGACCGATGACCGAGTTTCTCTTTATTCGAACGGTTTTTAAATAAAAAAAATATATAAATCGTATTTATTTAAGAAGATGGACTTATAAATAAGGATTCTTGGAGCTGAGTAAAATTTCTAGCCCAAGTAATAATCGGAAATTAATTTCTCGAACTTCGACCGATGACCGAGTTTCTCTTCATTCGAACGGTTTACAAATAAAAAAAAATATATAAATTGTATTTATTTAAGAAGATGGACTTATAAATAAGAATTCTTGGAGCAGAGCAAAATTTGTAGCCCGATAATAATCGAGCGAAATTAATTTCTCTAACTTCGACCGATGACCGAGTTTATTCGAACGGTTTTCAAATAAAAAATATATATAAATTGTATTTATTTAAGAAGATGGACTTATAAATAAGGATTCTTGGAGCTGAGTAAAATTTCTAGCCCGATAATAATGGAGCGAAATTAATTTCTCTAACTTCGACCGATGACCGAGTTTCTCTTTATTCGAACGGTTTTTAAATAAAAAAAATATATAAATCGTATTTATTTAAGAAGATGGACTTATAAATAAGGATTCTTGGAGCTGAGTAAAATTTCTAGCCCAAGTAATAATCGGAAATTAATTTCTCGAACTTCGACCGATGACCGAGTTTCTCTTCATTCGAACGGTTTACAAATAAAAAAAAATATATAAATTGTATTTATTTAAGAAGATGGACTTATAAATAAGAATTCTTGGAGCAGAGCAAAATTTGTAGCCCGATAATAATCGAGCGAAATTAATTTCTCTAACTTCGACCGATGACCGAGTTTATTCGAACGGTTTTCAAATAAAAAATATATATAAATTGTATTTATTTAAGAAGATGGACTTATAAATAAGGATTCTTGGAGCTGAGTAAAATTTCTAGCCCGATAATAATGGAGCGAAATTAATTTCTCTAACTTCGACCGATGACCGAGTTTCTCTTTATTCGAACGGTTTTTAAATAAAAAAAATATATAAATCGTATTTATTTAAGAAGATGGACTTATAAATAAGGATTCTTGGAGCTGAGTAAAATTTCTAGCCCAAGTAATAATCGGAAATTAATTTCTCGAACTTCGACCGATGACCGAGTTTCTCTTCATTCGAACGGTTTACAAATAAAAAAAAATATATAAATTGTATTTATTTAAGAAGATGGACTTATAAATAAGAATTCTTGGAGCAGAGCAAAATTTGTAGCCCGATAATAATCGAGCGAAATTAATTTCTCTAACTTCGACCGATGACCGAGTTTATTCGAACGGTTTTCAAATAAAAAATATATATAAATTGTATTTATTTAAGAAGATGGACTTATAAATAAGGATTCTTGGAGCTGAGTAAAATTTCTAGCCCGATAATAATGGAGCGAAATTAATTTCTCTAACTTCGACCGATGACCGAGTTTCTCTTTATTCGAACGGTTTTTAAATAAAAAAAATATATAAATCGTATTTATTTAAGAAGATGGACTTATAAATAAGGATTCTTGGAGCTGAGTAAAATTTCTAGCCCAAGTAATAATCGGAAATTAATTTCTCGAACTTCGACCGATGACCGAGTTTCTCTTCATTCGAACGGTTTACAAATAAAAAAAAATATATAAATTGTATTTATTTAAGAAGATGGACTTATAAATAAGAATTCTTGGAGCAGAGCAAAATTTGTAGCCCGATAATAATCGAGCGAAATTAATTTCTCTAACTTCGACCGATGACCGAGTTTATTCGAACGGTTTTCAAATAAAAAATATATATAAATTGTATTTATTTAAGAAGATGGACTTATAAATAAGGATTCTTGGAGCTGAGTAAAATTTCTAGCCCGATAATAATGGAGCGAAATTAATTTCTCTAACTTCGACCGATGACCGAGTTTCTCTTTATTCGAACGGTTTTTAAATAAAAAAAATATATAAATCGTATTTATTTAAGAAGATGGACTTATAAATAAGGATTCTTGGAGCTGAGTAAAATTTCTAGCCCAAGTAATAATCGGAAATTAATTTCTCGAACTTCGACCGATGACCGAGTTTCTCTTCATTCGAACGGTTTACAAATAAAAAAAAATATATAAATTGTATTTATTTAAGAAGATGGACTTATAAATAAGAATTCTTGGAGCAGAGCAAAATTTGTAGCCCGATAATAATCGAGCGAAATTAATTTCTCTAACTTCGACCGATGACCGAGTTTATTCGAACGGTTTTCAAATAAAAAATATATATAAATTGTATTTATTTAAGAAGATGGACTTATAAATAAGGATTCTTGGAGCTGAGTAAAATTTCTAGCCCGATAATAATGGAGCGAAATTAATTTCTCTAACTTCGACCGATGACCGAGTTTCTCTTTATTCGAACGGTTTTTAAATAAAAAAAATATATAAATCGTATTTATTTAAGAAGATGGACTTATAAATAAGGATTCTTGGAGCTGAGTAAAATTTCTAGCCCAAGTAATAATCGGAAATTAATTTCTCGAACTTCGACCGATGACCGAGTTTCTCTTCATTCGAACGGTTTACAAATAAAAAAAAATATATAAATTGTATTTATTTAAGAAGATGGACTTATAAATAAGAATTCTTGGAGCAGAGCAAAATTTGTAGCCCGATAATAATCGAGCGAAATTAATTTCTCTAACTTCGACCGATGACCGAGTTTATTCGAACGGTTTTCAAATAAAAAATATATATAAATTGTATTTATTTAAGAAGATGGACTTATAAATAAGGATTCTTGGAGCTGAGTAAAATTTCTAGCCCGATAATAATGGAGCGAAATTAATTTCTCTAACTTCGACCGATGACCGAGTTTCTCTTTATTCGAACGGTTTTTAAATAAAAAAAATATATAAATCGTATTTATTTAAGAAGATGGACTTATAAATAAGGATTCTTGGAGCTGAGTAAAATTTCTAGCCCAAGTAATAATCGGAAATTAATTTCTCGAACTTCGACCGATGACCGAGTTTCTCTTCATTCGAACGGTTTACAAATAAAAAAAAATATATAAATTGTATTTATTTAAGAAGATGGACTTATAAATAAGAATTCTTGGAGCAGAGCAAAATTTGTAGCCCGATAATAATCGAGCGAAATTAATTTCTCTAACTTCGACCGATGACCGAGTTTATTCGAACGGTTTTCAAATAAAAAATATATATAAATTGTATTTATTTAAGAAGATGGACTTATAAATAAGGATTCTTGGAGCTGAGTAAAATTTCTAGCCCGATAATAATGGAGCGAAATTAATTTCTCTAACTTCGACCGATGACCGAGTTTCTCTTTATTCGAACGGTTTTTAAATAAAAAAAATATATAAATCGTATTTATTTAAGAAGATGGACTTATAAATAAGGATTCTTGGAGCTGAGTAAAATTTCTAGCCCAAGTAATAATCGGAAATTAATTTCTCGAACTTCGACCGATGACCGAGTTTCTCTTCATTCGAACGGTTTACAAATAAAAAAAAATATATAAATTGTATTTATTTAANCTGAACAAATCGACGATTGCACGAAATCAATTCGAGCTTCTTACGAAAATCCTCGGTCTTCGTTTCCATAATAGTCCATCGTTTTTTATTCAAAGCTTTCCTGTTCGATTTCAAATTCTGCGGCGTTTGTAACGTTTCCTCTGACCTCGCTTTTCCGTGGAGATCGAAGTTGTTGTTCGCCGATTCGAATAATAAATTCTGCAACGAACTCTTCGCGGCTTTTTCAAAAGAATCCAAATTAGAGAACGTCGAGTTTTCGTCTAAGGAATTCGATCTACTGTGACATTTATCCCGACAGAATAACTTCTTATCAGCACAAGTTGTGTTCAAATTATAATCGATCGTCGATTCGTCGGGCTGCGACGAACAGAGCCTAATATTCTCCTTCGTTCCGTCAAGGACGATCCTCCTCGGCAAAGTTTTATTCAAACTGTTAGGAATGAAGTTCATAGGTTTCTCGTTGTAATTCGAGTCAGCTTCCCGGAAGACAGTCGAACCGTCGGTGCAATCGGTATTCGATTGATTGCTTAACGATCCTGACTGGTTATTATCGTCGACGGTTGCGACGTCGGACTCTTCATTCGACGCGTTGAACGCACCAGCGCCGGCGTCGTCGTCCTCGTCGTTGTCCTTCATTATTATATTCCGATTCGTCCACATTTCCTCCTCTTCCTCCTCCTCTTCTTCTTCTTCTTCGTCCTCTTCTTCATCTTCTTCTTCTTCGGTGGAAGATTTGATTTTATTTATCACCGGAACGATCGCGTCAGCGTAAAGGAGGTCCTGGACCTCGAAGAGGCTCCTTTCAATACTCGGACTTCTATATAGAAGATTCCTCAATTCTGGGATATCCAAATCTTGCACGTGAAGAAGATTCTGTTCGATATTAAGTAAACTTTCTTCGATTTGAACGAGACACTGTTCTATGTCACAGGCTTGTTCAGAATTTTCGTCGACCTCTTTCTTCGCCGATTCTTCTTCGTCCTTTTTAGAATCCTCTGGTTTTTCGTTCTCCGACGGTCGACGATCGTTCCAATCCGTCGGCCAACCCTGTAACAAATTCTGCTGCGACTCACTGTTGTAAAACACCCGATAGTTACTGTGACTGTTAGCCACTTCGTACGACGTTTGCTGTTGCTTCACGTCCCAACCGGATTCAGCCTCCACGTTCTTTCTCATTCTTTCTCTGTTCTCCGACGACCCGCTCAGGTCGCCGTGGCTGTTCGCCACAGAATAATTCCCCATATCTTCACGGTTGTTTTCAAGAAAGTTTTTTATAGCTAACTGTGAATATAATTCGCTGTATCTGGAGTGATCGCTTAGTTCTTTGTACGCGTTGCCGTGGCTGTTCGCCATCGGGTAAGTCGTGCTGAGGTCGAAGTCCTCCCGAGTCCTGAAATCAGGATAAACCGACGACTCCTGGTTGTCGTCTTCATCCTCCACTCCTTTCGGATAAGGAAGTTCGCGGGATTCGTCGGGCACGACGCTGGACTCTAAACAGAGATCGTCGATCAGCATGTAACCGTCTAAAACGTTCTCGTCTAAGTCGACCCAACTCCTTGACTGTTCCTCCTTTTCCCATTTTTCTTCGCATTTTGCTTCGCGTTCGCTCGTTTCCGTAATCGATTCGCGTGTCGTTGTCGGGGCGTGCACGTGTATTTGCACGGGGCAGAGTGCGTCGGCTGTCTCGTCGACGTGGCGAGCGGCCGGTGGCGCGGTTACCACTAGCGGCGCGACTTCGTCTAGTAACGGTTGGCGGTAGTCACGGTATCTGTACGAGAGGAAGTTCACGTAACCACCGGCGCCTCTGCCTATGGGCGATCAGGTGACCGGAGTTGCGTGCGGGCTCTGGTCCATCGCGGAGTCCTGGCTCTCGTTCAACGCCTCGTTGCTTAGCCTCGTACGGTTCAGGTTGCAGACGACCTTCACACAGGATTAAGAATAATATAAATGTAATTGCAAATAAAAATAAATAATATGTAAGTATAAATATAAATACAAAAATATAAATACAAAAATATAAATATAAATACAAAAATATAAATTTAATATAAAAATATAAATATAAATATAAAAATATAAATATAAATACAAGAATATAAATATAAATACAAAAATATAAATATAAATATAAATACAAAAATATAAATATAAATATAAAAATATAAATATAAATACAAAAATATAAATATAAATACAAAAATATAAATAATATAAATAATAATAAAGGGTTTCTTAACCCGTATAAATAAATCTGTTAAATAACATTGTATAATAGATACTAAGTATAGGAATAAGGAATAAATTAGGTCCCAAAAATCCGGAGGTTTCTTACTTTTGGATGAGTGACCTTGACGTCTCGAAATTCTTGCGTGAACGTCAGGATGTAAACGCAGAACGCTACGGCGCACAGCCATTCGGTAATCGTGCTAGCCACATGCAATTCCCATCCGCCGTCCCCCTTGTACCATTTCCGAGGATTCGATCCTGAAAACGGAAGATTACGAATTTTGTTGGGTTTACTGTGTGGGAGATTGATGGTGAATTAACGCGAGCGGAGAGCGGAAACGCAACGAACCAACCCTTATAGGCCAAGCGTGCCAGCACGCCGGTGATGAGGGTGATGACGAAGCAGACGGTGCAGAAGGTGGACAACGCCGTTCGGAGGTGAGCCAGTCTCAGCGAACATCCCAGCGGATGCAGGTAGAAAGAGCACACGGCCTGGGGAGCAAATGTTAGCGAATGAGAAAAGCAGAAGAATCGGCAGAAGATGTTAATGAATAAGTGAGTTGTTTTAAGGTAGTTCTTCAAGGACTCTGTAGTCAATCGAGGGTGCAAAATAAAATGTTGAAAATCATTGTTCGATTAGTATAGACTATGTTTAGTAAATTTATTTATGAATTTTAATATTGTTTTAGTTGATATTAGTATAAAGGTAACAATGTTAAAATAATGCTATGTTGCTTGTGCATAACAATTTCTTATATAGTCTCTTATAGTATAGTCTTATATAGTCTCTTATATAGTCTTATATAGTCTCTTATATTACATTATATCTTTTTATTCTATATATCATCAAATTTTGTGAAATTTTAACATGTTAAATTATGACAAGAATTGACGAAATCTAATATAATATGTTGAATTCTGACATAATTTAACGTGTTAAAATTTTACAAAATTTGATGATATAATTCGTGAAGAAATTATGTCAGAATTCAACATATTATATTAGATTTCGTCAATTCTTGTCATAATCTGTTCTTTTCTGACCGTCTTTTGGAACATTTATCAAAATTAGCGAAATCTAATATAATATGTTGAATCCTGACATAATTTAACATGTTAAAATTTTACAAAATTTGTTGATATAATTCGTGAAGAAATTATGTCAGAATTCAACATATTATATTAGATTTCGTCAATTCTTGTCATAATCTGTTCTTTTTTGACCATCTTTTGGAACATTTTTCAAAAATTATGATATTATTACAAAATTTGAGAGTTTTTTACATAATTTGTAATATATGGCCATTTTTCAACATTTTCTACCCAATTATGACATGCATACTTCCACCAGGGACGTAGTCATTAATATGATAGACAAGGAAGAGCTTATCAAATCATAGTTTTTTGTTCGTTGAACATTAAATATCTTTTAAATTAATTCGACTACCCCTCATTTTCATTCAATAATTAGAAAATAGAAATCTCCAACTTTTAGACCTCAATTTTGCATTAACATCTACAGTGTTTTTGTCCAGTAATGTGTTAATAATATTAGACATAATAGTGCGCTACATACAATACAGCGTGTAAAACGAAGCAACTTTAAGTATTTTTTCCTCGAAAATGAGTTCGGTAATCGGAGTTGTAAAAAATTCTATAATATTTGTTGTTATTTCAAGAATCAAATATATTTTTTTCATAATGATATCCAGTACTTTGAGTTTGTGGAGAACTACCTTAAAATGATTGGAAAATGATTGGAATTGAGAGAAAATGATTGGAATTGAGAGAAAATGATTGGAATTGACTTGAGACAGTCAAGAGGCACGTACCTGTGTCCAAAAGTATGCGGTACCGAACCCGAAACATAGGAGAGCCCCGATGAAGTGAACGACGATCACGGAAGTTTCTTGGAAGTTCGCAACGACGGAGAGACCGAACGTCGACGTTAGGCCAAAAATTAAACCCCAGTGATTCCATTTCGGTAGGGATGCCTGCAAGCTGAAATTGCTCAGGCACTCGTTCACCTGCGAGTACCTTATGTAAATCACGAACGACACTGCAACAGATTTAAGACAGAGGACATTTATTCGAAAGCCTGAATAATAATAATAATAATAATACTAAGAATAATGATAATAATAATTATAATAATGAAAATAACTAATAATAATAATTATAATAATGAATACGAATTTTTCCCATTAGAAATTTACTTCGTCGTCGAATTATCGTTAGAATCGTTAGATTCGCGACACGCAAATCTTATCGCGATTATTAAAGCGTGGAAATATTTTCGTAGATAACAATTGATAAGCTAGCTAAAATTAGGCGTTCTATCGTTCGTTAAAGAATGTTCTTTCTTCCACTGAAGTTTGACTGTCGTTCATTTTCCTTTTTAACGTAAATCGAGGTTATTGCACTGTGTCAATCGATTCCGAGAGCACCGAAAACGTAAATGCACTCGTCGGAAGACGGAAATCTACTCACACAACATCGCGAGCATGTTGATACACTGTGCAAATATGCAGCTCTCCGGCGCGTAAGTTGCCACATCGGAGATATAAGGAAATCCGGCTTCCACGTGGTCCAGCAAAACCGCTATTACGTAACTGCAAAACACAATACGAGTAATTGCATTTTTATATAATGTCATTAGTCATCGAGGCATTGGATAAAAAAAAATTAGGCTGAGTTTCAGCATTAGATATTATATATATAAAACATCATTATGCATTAGATAAGAAAAATTCAAGCAAAATTTGAGCATTAGATATCATATGTACAATATTATTAGGATGTAAGGCATTAGATCAAAAAAATTGAGGTTTTAAAATTAGATATTAGATAAAGAGAATGAAAGTAAAATTTGAAGCAAACTTGAAAAGCAAAATTTGAAGCGAAATTGCATACATGCACATGCACATTTTCAAACTAATTCAACTCGTTTTGTAATGATAGTAATATTGACAGCAATTAGAGTTATAATTTTTCAATGAAAACGTTTCAATCTAACAAAAGCTTTATGATAATTATTATATGTTTGTACGCGAAGAATCTTCTGCATATGCAAGAGTGTGCAAACTAGTCTAAGCAGATGGAGATTATGAATGAGTACATAATAATTCTCCGAGCGTTATAAATAGAAAATGTCAGCTGTCAATTCATTTAGAATCTTAAATCAATATTTTTATAATTTCTAAAGAACATACAGTGTGTTTAGAAAACTGTCACAACATTTTAATATGCATGAGTAATTATTTCTAACGAACATACAGTTTGTTTAGAACACTGTCACAACATTTTAATATATATGAGTAATTATTGTATAATAATGCTCACGTTAAAATGAAGACGGAGGGCAGAGAGATGAAGAGAAAAATCGGCAGATAGTGAAGGTTGATCAGGAAGTCGTCCGTGTCCATGTTTCCTTAGTACGTTCCCGTCGCTCTGTGTTCCCGCCGGAACCAACGACGTCAACCGTCGACGACGACGACGGCCGCCGCTATCGCGTATATCGCACACGCGTCGGAGAACGCGTCCGCGAGCCAAGAACACTCATGCCCGTCTGTGACTCCAAGTGGTCGTCGTCGGCTCGCCTTATTCCACTCGCACCTCCGGGAAATCACCGGTGCTGACGCAGCCACGACCGCACTGCAGCTC
>SMSR01000495.1:10021-25749 GCA_019453355.1 Ceratina japonica
TCTGCGTCGGTTAATAATTAATAGGTGGTAACGTCGGCGTCCGTGATCTACGGAAATGATTAAGTTATGGAATATCGGAAGAAGATTTTCGGGTGGAAAAAGGCAGTTTCTCTCTTGGATATTCCGCGATCGGATGATTTAGGTAGGTAATTATATTCGGTACCGCGAAGTGGGATTGCTCGCGCGGCAAACAATTAATTGCGAACGAATAGAGGAAGGGGCTCCCGGAATATTACCGCGCTTATTTTTCATCCGGCCCTCTCTCCGGGCGCGCATTTCGCGCCTGTTTTTAATATTACACCGCGGTCGCGAATGTTTTAGCCGCCCCCGACTCCCTTTCGGGAAGCGGTATCGCGTCCGTAACGAATTTACGATATTAATTTGGCGTACCGCCTTGGCGATTTATTATCTACGCTGTGCCCCGGTGTCGCTGGAAAAAAATCTATAGGTACAAGAGAAACGGCGCCTATTTCGCCAGCGAGGGTGGCCTCAGAGGGTTGCCCTCCGCTCCGATTCGCTACAAAATTGTTTCATCGAAAATGATAACAAACTTCAAGTCGTATTAATACATTTCATGTTTACATTTGACATTTTCCGTTCTACCTATTGTTGGCAGACATAAAAAAGGGTTCTGTGCAATTTCCCAGTAGGTTCGACGATTAAAGCGAATATTTTTGTTGTTTCGACGGGCGGCTAACCGGGATTCGCGATCGCGTTTTGACAAACGGAACGCGTTACATATATTAATTTCTCCTTTTTGGAACGGGTTAAGGTTTGAAAGGATCGGGAGAGGTTCGCGGCGCTGGGAAGAGGCTCGCTGTCTGACGGTTTCGACGACTGAGCGAGTTCACAGGCCTCGAGAGGGATAGAGAGAGAGAGAGAGAGAGAAAGAGAGGATCGCGAGTATTTATATCCAGATGCGCGTGCACGAGGCGAGGGCGAGGCGCGAGGTGGAGAATATTTCTATAGAAACGGTTTATATACACCCGTAGAACATATTGAAACGCGTCGTTGGGGGCAGATGCGTCCGATGATATATTAACGCCAACTGTGCGGCCCATATACGCGGCTCTACACGCGTCCAGCTTCGTTCAAGCGCTGCCCGAANGCGAACGGATCCGGTAGCTAGAATTCTGGTTTTGGGGGCGCTCTCCGCGTGGCCGAGGAGCGTAACGGGTCGACGGTGGCCGGCCGGCGATAAACTTTAATGTATTCGAAATTATTAAAATATATTCCCGGCTGCGTGGCGTAGATATTTTAACGAGCCTCGTTGCGCTAGCGTCGTCTCCGGGCCGCGGCGGCGGCGGCGTCGCGGTGCCAACCGAACAAATTATACTTATAACGACTTATTTAAATTTATATCGCCCGTAAATCTATCTCGCCTCTGCGGCGAACAAACTTCCCTTTTCTCGTAATTCCAGCGAAATCTTTCCCGATAAAAAAAGTCGCATTTTTATAATGGAAACAGAAATTAGTTTTCATATTTCTTATTCGATTACACGCGCCGGGTATCGGGGAAAAAAGAGGATCGCGATGAGCCGAATATTCTGCGTCGGTTAATAATTAATAGGTGGTAACGTCGGCGTCCGTGATCTACGGAAATGATTAAGTTATGGAATATCGGAAGAAGATTTTCGGGTGGAAAAAGGCAGTTTCTCTCTTGGATATTCCGCGATCGGATGATTTAGGTAGGTAATTATATTCGGTACCGCGAAGTGGGATTGCTCGCGCGGCAAACAATTAATTGCGAACGAATAGAGGAAGGGGCTCCCGGAATATTACCGCGCTTATTTTTCATCCGGCCCTCTCTCCGGGCGCGCATTTCGCGCCTGTTTTTAATATTACACCGCGGTCGCGAATGTTTTAGCCGCCCCCGACTCCCTTTCGGGAAGCGGTATCGCGTCCGTAACGAATTTACGATATTAATTTGGCGTACCGCCTTGGCGATTTATTATCTACGCTGTGCCCCGGTGTCGCTGGAAAAAAATCTATAGGTACAAGAGAAACGGCGCCTATTTCGCCAGCGAGGGTGGCCTCAGAGGGCTGCCCTCCGCTCCGATTCGCTACAAAATTGTTTCATCGAAAATGATAACAAACTTCAAGTCGTATTAATACATTTCACATTTACACTTGACATTTTCCGTTCTACCTATAGTTGGCAGACATAAAAAAGGGTTCTGTGCAATTTCCCTGTAGGTTCGACGATTAAAGCGAATATTTTTGCTGTTTCGACGGGCGGCTAACCGGGATTCGCGATCGCGTTTTGACAAACGGAACGCGTTACATATATTAATTTCTCCTTTTTGGAACGGCTTAAGGTTTGAAAGGATCGGGAGAGGTTCGCGGCGCTGGGAAGAGGCTCGCTGTCTGACGGTTTCGACGACTGAGCGAGTTCACAGGCCTCGAGAGGGATAGAGAGAGAGAGAGAGAGAGAAAGAGAGGATCGCGAGTATTTATATCCAGATGCGCGTGCACGAGGCGAGGGCGAGGCGCGAGGTGGAGAATATTTCTATAGAAACGGTTTATATACACCCGTAGAACATATTGAAACGCGTCGTTGGGGGCAGATGCGTCCGATGATATATTAACGCCAACTGTGCGGCCCATATACGCGGCTCTACACGCGTCCAGCTTCGTTCAAGCGCTGCCCGAATAAATTAGAGAATTACCGTTTTATCGCCGCTCTTTCTCCTACTAAAAATCATCAAGACTCTCTTCTCCTCGCGATTGTTCGCAGAAAATTCTGCTCCGATGAAAAATTTCTACTTTTTAATCTCGTCGATATATCTCTGGGAAAAGAAAAAAACGATCTGAAAAAAAGCGAGCGGATCCGAACGGACGGAAGTCCGGGGTTCACATCTTTCCTCGGCTTCGACCGCGCGTCGAAGTATCGGAAATCTTCATTTGTTAATCGATAGCCTCGGTCATACGGTTTAAAATATGTGCTCGGGCTCATGAATCGAGCGCCTCCCGGGGGACGATAAGTTTGTGGAACGACGACAACGAAAGTTTTCGCGTTCGCGGTCCGGCGAAGGGAATTTTCTTTCAGAAAATTTATACGGCGCGCGACGAATTATGCCGACGATCGATGACGATGTCGCGGGGAGAGCGAGAGAGAGAGAGAGAGAGAGAGACGCGTACCTAGCCATCGCGGTGATTTAAAGTCGCGAAATGGAACGAGAGAGCGTAAAGAGGGTGGAGGAGGAGGAGGAGAAGGGGGGAGGAGCCGGGGGAACTCGGGAGGAACGACGAGAGTGGAAGAATAAGGAGACGGGAGAGTGGAACGGAGACAGACACAAAGACGCAGAAGCTTGCTCGACCGAAAAGTTTGCCTAACGGTAAAGCGATGAGTTAACATTAATATATTCCGTCGGAAAGTTTTTATAATATTCCCGGGCATTGTCTGCAGTGGAACAATAAAACCGCTGTTCCCGTTTACGACGGACGATTTTTCAACGAGTCGGAGAAACGAAGCGAGGCGAGGCGAGGCGAGCGAGAAGAGGAGGGACGGAGCACAGGGAGAGGTGAAGCCGAGGCACCGGCAAGATAAAGACGGGGTTGACGCGAGCACGGAATGGAACGAGAGGAAAAAGTCATAACACTCGCTCGGAAAAAGTTCGTCTCGCGTGTACGCGTGGGTCTTCGAAATTCGCGCCTCGCTCTCCTCTCTCTTTCTCTCTCTCTGTGAATTCGAAAACGCGGCTCTCGACGACGTTCGATGAAATTGGAACCGAGAAGGGGAAGAATTCTTCTATGATATTTATCCCTTTGACGGCGCCCCGCTTTCCCCCTCGGACTCGTCGTTAGACGGCGTAAGGTTCCGTTTGATATCGCTCTAAAACGACGGAACGTACAGCGGTAGCGACTCCATTCGCTGGCAGAAGGAATTAAAAGTAAACACGCAGGCTCACGCGTTCCTCCGGGTTAGAGTAATTACGAGCCACGCCAGCTGCCGCAGAGTTTAAATTATAGAAATTACAAAACGCGCCCTCGCTCCTCCCGTCTCCTCTACGGCCGCCCCTCTTCTCCGAGCACCGCGCTCCGCCGTCCTCTTTCGTCCGACGCCTCGTCTCGTTCCAGGAAACCGAGTCGTTCTTACGTCGCGTCGGTGTCGGTATGCACCGCGGTTTCTACTACCCTTCCCGTGGCCTCGAGACCCTCTCTGATACGTTAATACCCGATCGCTAACGTCTCAATCGGGCATAACGTTTCCCGATGCACCCACTTGCGTGCGAGCAATTTAATGAATAATTCCGCGAATCCACCCTCGGTCGGCGATAAAAATTACAAGATTAAGCCGAGAGAAATCGAACAGAAGCGAAAGGGAAAACGGGGAGAGATTCCTCGTGAGCAGTGCACGCGCGGCTCTCTCGGCGGCGGCGCAGGTAAAGTCAGGTAACGCAACGCCGGAATAACGCCGGTGGAATGCCTCGCAGGCTAATGCCATCGGGCCTCTTTGTCTCGCGGTGCCATCATTTTTCTCCGGTAATATATTTTATTGCTATCTCGGTCTCGGTCGCACCTATTCCTCCACCCCCACCTCGCGCACCTCCGCCGCGACCACCGGCCTCTTCTCCTCCTTCACCTGTCCTCCTCGGCACCCTTCGCCCACCCCTCTGCCGCTGCTGCTGCTCCTCTCTCGACTCGCTCGCACGAACACCTTCGCNGCTCGAGACCCTCTCTGATACGTTAATACCCGATCGCTAACGTCTCAATCGCGCACAACGTTTCCCGATGCACCCACTTGCGTGCGAGCAATTTAATGAATAATTCCGCGAATCCACCCTCGGTCGGCGATAAAAATTACAAGATTAAGCCGAGAGAAATCGAACAGAAGCGAAAGGGAAAACGGGGAGAGATTCCTCGTGAGCAGTGCACGCGCGGCTCTCTCGGCGGCGGCGCAGGTAAAGTCAGGTAACGCAACGCCGGAATAACGCCGGTGGAATGCCTCGCAGGCTAATGCCATCGGGCCTCTTTGTCTCGCGGTGCCATCATTTTTCTCCGGTAATATATTTTATTGCTATCTCGGTCTCGGTCGCACCTATTCCTCCACCCCCACCTCGCGCACCTCCGCCGCGACCACCGGCCTCTTCTCCTCCTTCACCTGTCCTCCTCGGCACCCTTCGCCCACCCCTCTGCCGCTGCTGCTGCTCCTCTCTCGACTCGCTCGCACGAACACCTTCGCCTGCGCTCGAAACTCTCCACCACCACGCAAACCGATTCCGCGCTCGCTCCCCGCTCCCCCTCGACTTTATTATACCTTTCTGTCCCTTTTCTTTTCTTCTTCCTCCCCCTCCCGGCCGGCTGCCCACCCTCCTTCGTCTTCTTCTTCTTCTTCTTCTCCTTTGCTCTCTCGTTCCCGTCGCCATCTTTCACTTCTCTTCCACCTACAAGGTTTTCTCTTTCTCACGCCGCGGGAGAGAGAGAGAGAGAGTGGGACGGAAGCGAGAAAGTGGCCGAGAGAGGGAACAGATATAATTGTATCTAAATTATAATATACAAATAATAACAGCACCGGCAGTCCGACGCCAGTACAGTTGCCGCAAAAAGTTTGCCCGGTGAACACAAATCGCAGCCGGCAATCGACGGGAATACCTGTGCCTCGAATTGTAAACGTATTCAAATTCAAATTTATAATGAGCCTGACGCATGCAATTGAAATCACGCGACCGCGATCGTTTCTCTCCTCGGTATCGAACTAAGGTTCTTGAATTTTTCTCAGAGGAAATATCATTACAGGTCTCTTGGTCTCAATAATTCGTAGGAACGATTGTATCGATTGGTCAGTTTTATTTGTTCATACGTTTCGACGATTTTAAACGTTACTAATTGATACCGATCGGAATGGGGACACGGTTTCTGCCGGTTCGGAAGACGTTCGAGGCCTCGCCTCGTATGTACATATCTCCGGGAATACCGTTCGTTATACACTTGTCTCTCGGTTCTTTGTCCACTTCCCTTGTCCTTGTTTTGTCTCTCCCTTGACTAACACCGGAGGGATCGCGGCAAAAAGGGAACGACGAGTTCGGGGTTAAGTTTTTCTTGTCTACGAACGCGAGGGAGACAAAGAGGGGTGTACGCGAAAGGAAGGAGGAGAAGGAGGAGGGAAGGCAACCATCTGGAATCCAAGTCGGTGGGTAAGAAAAATAAGCATGGTGGGAGTAATAATAAAGAAATATGTTTCTCTTCGGTCAGAGCCCCACCGGCTGGTTTCGTTCCGTCCTCCTTCGTCCCGTTCTACCGGCTGCTCTCTCCTCTCGCTCGCAAAACGCGCCTTGCCATGCCGACCGACCGGACCCCGTGTGTGTCGATCTCGGAATATCATTCCTCTTACGTCCGTTTCAAAAAAATCGGGACCACTCGCAAATCCGCATCGCGCATTTCTATTACGCGCAATTAATTAGGAACGCGAGGGAATAAATTTTTGTCAATAATACTAGCAGTGAAATATAAAGAACTCAACGTGACTCGGAAGATTTGAACTGAAATCGAAGTAACGCGTGTGAGCACGGGAAAGTCAACAGCCTTTTCTCACGCGAGCCGCTTCCACTGTTACGATTTTTATCGTGGCCACGGCGTGGGCGTGCTCGGTGGATTTTCCGCGTGCCAATTCGACGAGATTACCAGGGCATCCCCCTTCCGCAGGTGAATCGGCCCGACGTTCGAGAAGAACCGAGAGCCGGATGCGATCGAGGGTATATAAGGCAGGTGCAGCGGCAGNGTGCCATGCCGACCGACCGGACCCCGCGTGTGTGTCGATCTCGGAATATCATTCCTCTTACGTCCGTTTCAAAAAAATCTGGACCACTCACAAATCCGCATCGCGCATTTCTATTACGCGCAATTAATTAGGAACGCGAGGGAATAAATTTTTGTCAATAATACTAGCAGTGAAATATAAAGAACTCAACGTGACTCGGAAGATTTGAACTGAAATCGAAGTAACGCGTGTGAGCACGGGAAAGTCAACAGCCTTTTCTCACGCGAGCCGCTTCCACTGTTACGATTTTTATCGTGGCCACGGCGTGGGCGTGCTCGGTGGATTTTCCGCGTGCCAATTCGACGAGATTACCAGGGCATCCCCCTTCCGCAGGTGAATCGGCCCGACGTTCGAGAAGAACCGAGAGCCGGATGCGATCGAGGGTATATAAGGCAGGTGCAGCGGCAGGTCCGCTCCGTTTTCCGGTACGCAAAGGTGCACGGGTAACAAAGGGAATCGAGGGAAAAGCAACGACCGACTTCTCGGAACCGTACAAAAATACGCCGCGACTCCTCCGAGCGTTTCGACGACGATTATAAAACGCTCGATCGCGTTTTATTAAACGCGACGCATAAATTTCAAGCGAGCCAATTCGTTTCTCCAAAAATGNCGTTTCGACGACGATTATAAAACACTCGATCGCGTTTTATTAAACGCGACGCATAAATTTCAAGCGAGCCAATTCGTTTCTCCAAAAATGCATACCAATTTCTCTTGATAGAGAGAACCGGGTCTCTTCTTGATAGCGGGAGAGAGCAAGAAGAAGAAACGGGACGACACGTACTGCTCGCATAATCTGCGAGGCCTAATGCCAGTGTTCCACGGTGGAAATTGAGAGGAGGAAGAGGGCAAGAAACCGCGGGAGGGAGGGAAAGGAAGCACGTTATATTTTATATGACAGCGTGATTGCATTTCCCAGAACAAACATCGCTCCGGCTCGGGCAGCGCAAGAAAACGTCGGCGTTAATCGTACCTCTTCGCTCTCTTCCCTCTCTCGGTTCCCTCGCCCCCGTTTACCCCCGAGAACCCGTTCCGGAATTCCTTCCGAGGAACTCGGTAGAGAACCGCGAAATAAGTCGCTTAGTGTAGGCGAAAGAGATTATCTAGTATCGTATAGTTTTACAGTTGACAGAGCAAGGAACATGCACGCTATAATTGCTATCTTATCGTAGTACGCGGCTCCGTATCAATTATGTACTGTACGTAACGTCGTATCAATTACAACAACAATCATTGTAGAATGTATTAATTAGTATATGAATTATTCTATCAAATATTGCGTGTGTGTCAATCGATACGCGTAACGTTATATCAATTATCGCATCGATCGCTACGGGTAACATCATACGGGATGATACGCGGTAACGGAAGGTCGAAATTTCGGGACCGGGGAGAGGAGGAGAGCGGGGCGGCGGGTCGGAACGAGGGTAGGAACGGCGAAAGACAGATAAGAGCGGAAGCGATCTTGGTGGGCACGCATAGGCCAAGTTGGCCGGCAAGTAATTTTCACAATTATTCTTCTGTTCTCGGGCTCCTCCGCCGCCCTTTCCCTCCTTAACCTTATTCCGAGTTCCGTGAAATTCAACGGTCAGGACTATTTGTTCGCGGACTTATCTGTATTTTATTATACCCGAAGTTTTCACGCTCTCCCTTATCTGCTCCGCTGTTTACTATACGATATTTATAGCTGTGCTCGTCTGTGCTCGGCGCCGGTTATTATACGGCGAGCTGGAAGAGTTGCCATCGCGTTCCACCGAATAGCGCGAGAACGAGCCTCGGCCTCGAGAAAGGACCGAGAGAGAGAAAGAGAGAGAGAGAGCCGGAGGAAGGGAAACCCCTCCAGGAAAACGGGAGAGAGGATAAAAAGCAACGGAGATAGATAAATCATTTACTTTCTTGTTCGTGGAACGAGTTCTCCCGCGAGAACCAGTACAAACAGTAATATTAAACGAAACGCGGAACGCGATCGACCCGCGCCCGGCACACACCCCCCCGTTCCTGTCTTACGACATATTGTAAAATAATCAATAAGAATCGTCGCGTAAAACGGCGAACCGGTGTGAGAACGCGTCGCGGCGTTCGTCGAATTAAAGAGATTCGCCCGCACCCAGGATAATCAATTTTATTAGGACGATTCGTCGAACAATTTGTTGCGTCTATGTTTGGCAGATTTTTTCACGGACTTATCAGCGGGGTGTTCAATGGCGCAACGACGGCCGGCCGCCGAGCGATACGCGGCTTTAGTACCGATTGATGATTGTGTCATTACGACCGGCGACCGGTTCGAACGTTGCGTGCGCGCCCGTTTTTGCCCCGTACGTGTTCTCGCCTAACGAATAAAACGAGAGAATCGTCTTGGCGTCGAAAAAGCGTTTTAACGTGATGAATGGGATCCTCGAGATTCACGAGGTGCGAACGGGCGACGAAAAAAGGAGGAAGGCGACGGCCAAACGAGGCCGTCATTACGTTCTTTTTTAATGTCCGCGGGACGATCGACGGGGGCCGGGCAGTTTTTTCCCGGGCCAACCGGAAAATGACAGGAGCAGGCGGGGAGGGCGGGAGGGAAAAATTGGAAACAACGGTTCGCCGAAAAATCGTGTGTGCCGGATGGTGCCGCGCGCGTTCGTGATCTCACGCACACGCGGCCCTCGCCGGCCTCACCCCAGGTGAGGCCGAATGCTAAAAAGCCGGACCTGAATAAATAAACAGTTTTTAATTGCGGCCCGCTGCCGCTCGGTAAAAACAATAATTATTGGCTTGCCGTAGCAACGTATCTGGGTGTTCCCCCCCCCGCCCGCTCTCTCGCGCTTCGCTTCTCTCTCTTTCCCTCTCGTTATCAAGAATCTGTTGATTTCTTTCCGAATGATAAAAAAAAAAGAGAACATTACTCTCGCCAGATATAAAATTCGACTACGATGTGTTTCGAGCGCACGTAGCAAACGTAGGTTTTCTACGAGAGGTATATATTAATAGTTCGGCAGAGAGAATGATATACTGGCGTTGCTTCGATACAGGAAGGTGTCTTTGATCGTTGCGAAAGAAAAACCATTTCGCGAATAATAATACCGGGCATTACCGGTGATTACGGTCCTCGGAAAGGTAACGTTAATGCCCAGGAACGTAGGCTCGAAACTTTGGCCAAGGATTAAGCAATTTCCATGAAACGGTCGAGTCATTTCGAGACCTTGTCTCGCCTTTTCTCCCTCTCTCTCTCTCTCTTTCAAAGTTTCTATCGAAAAGTCTGACGAGCATTCGAAACCGATCGTCAATCGAGAGAGCGCGCACGTGGAATCATTAAACAAATCNCTTTCAAAGTTTCTATCGAAAAGTCTGACGAGCATTCCAAACCGATCGTCAATCGAGAGAGCGCGCACGTGGAATCATTAAACAAATCTTGTAATCGCGATCGCATAACGAATCGTAAATCATTTCAATAAAATTGATCATTCCCTCGTTTCATTAGATGTTTTATATTTCAGCTGGCAGTGTTGCACTTTAGCAAATTGCGACTCGATAAATCAGTTTCGTGTCATCTTACGCGAATTCCTATCGATTCGTCTTACGTGTTTTACAAACGGCGATACGCGCGGACGTGAGGGCAGAGGAGAGTGAAGAGAGTTGTAACGCGCGGGACAGGTGGAACCGACGGGAGTGTATCAAAGATCCGCGGCTGTTCGACGCCGAGCCGGGCCCGCTATCTCCCGGCGAGATTTATTATTTAATCTCGCGTCACGATATTTATTATTGCACGTAACCCCGTGGGTCTATAAAAATATCGCGTTATCGCGTACCGTCCGGTCAATAACAAGCTGACGACGATACCTTGCGGTGTCGAAATCGTAGCGAGCACGCAATTTTTATTTCACGAACTAAGGAGAAAACAGATTCCTACGAACGACGGACGAGCGAAAGAGAGAGAGAGAGAGAGAGAGAGAGAGGCGTGCGCGATCGAAGCTCGTCGGAGCGCGTGGAAGACCGAGGAGGAGGCCACCAGAGCGACGGGGACGCGGGGAGAGAAGTTAGAACAAATAAAGCGATAAAATATATAATATTACGTCGTACCGAGAGCCAGGCCGGCCGACTCGTGCATTCCAGAGTGCAATGCCCTCGCAAATACTCCCTCGGCCTTCCAACGGCGTCACGCCGGCCTTAATACGAAATTACTGCCAAAGCGTGCCGGCGCGTACGCTTTTCGCCCGCGAATTTCTTTCCCAGCTTTTCCCTCCTTTCAACGTTCGCCGCCGCGCATCTTTGTCCGCCGATCCATCGATCACCCTTCCGAGTCGCCCTTTGCCAGGGCTATCTATTAGTTCGTACGATTCGTTTGCGATCCTCCTTCCGCTTTTTAAGTCTATTGTGCGCTCCNTGCTTTTCCCTCCTTTCAACGTTCGCCGCCGCCGCCGCCGCGCATCTTTGTCCGCCGGCCGACAAGATCCATCGATCACCCTTCCGAGTCGCCCTTTGCCAGGGCTATCTATTAGTTCGTACGATTCGTTTGCGATCCTCCTTCCGCTTTTTAAGTCTATTGTGCGCTCCTTATTTGCGAGTAATAAAGCGACGCTAGAGGCCAAAGAAGACCTCGCGCGATCTATGGCAGCTCTCGATAAGCTTGTACGCGTCGGGAACGTTTGCGGAGGAACGATGAGTTACGGTCTTGGAGAGCGTTTGGATGGAAGACGGCGGCTGTGGCCAAGGATTTTAGGGGCAATTACGACCTGTCCGCCGGGGACAGGAGGCTCGTAAATACTTAATATATAAAAATGATCCAGACGGACGGACGGACGGACCGGAAACGAGCATTGTCCCGTTTTACATATTAAAGTAAAATAAATTCCATCCCGGTGGATTAAGTCAGGCTCGATCGTCGATCGGCGCGTTGCGCAACGGACTTTTTTATGCGTTACCGGCCGGTCGCGATTGTCGAGAGCGGTATCGATTTTCATTAAAATTTTTATACACATTTCATAACGGATCTTTTATTTCGGTCCCTTCCCCTGTTCTTCCCTTTTTCCCGGGCTTCTATAATTGATCGGGCCCGTTCCACGGCAACATTTGCATTTTAACGCCACCGGGAATTTCTGTTTACCGATCCGAAAATGGTGTAGCCGCGCAACGTGCGTTAATAAAAGTCCCGGCTTAGCCGAGAGGCCCGAAAGCTTTTATTTCGCGCGAGGAATTTCGCGGCAATTAACCCTTTCACGCACATCCCCGTCTCGCGGGGCCTCCCGGTAAGAGGAAAGGAATCTCGTTCGATCCTGGAAGGCGTTCACCGACCATTAGAGGATTGGGAAACGTTTTCGTTTCCCGTCGCGGTAAATCAACGTTTTCGTAACGGACCTAGGCCGGTGGAAAAATACTTTTATAGTTATTATTGCGCAACGCGGCGACGACGCGCTATCGATGCCCAGCCTTGAAATCATTGACAATTACTTCACGGTAAGAGTAAGCGGTGATTTCAACGCGTCGGGAATTCACGCGGCCAAGGAACGTTGTCAAATGATTCCGGATTAGGATCCATATCCTGTCAGAACGGAGGAAGATCAGTAGATCGAAGTCGGTTTGGAAAAAAATTAGGATCGTTTTTAAGGTGACTACGAAACGAGTTTCGAAACCGAAGGATTGTGACTCCACTGCCACGGCTAAGGCAAGGACGCGATTTCACCGTTCCGCTCCAGAAACCGTGGCTACTAGGAATCACCCGGCCACGTGAATCGTTTGATCTATCGATTTCGAAGCCGGCAAGAAAATGACTCGCAGAGACGCAAATAGAAGAAGAGGCAAATAGTTTAATGATATACAAATAAAACGTCACGCCGCGCCTTGAACGGTGCACGATCTACGTGGCAAACTATTCAGAAAGTTGCATACCGTTGACCCATGCGACCCATCGCTTACAATCGTAGGTCGTGGATGGTTTCATTTTTATGCAGTATTGTTAGACAATAGAATTCGGTCGCGTCGCAGATTCGTTTATTAAAATAGATAGTGTTTGAATATGCATCGGGAACAGCGACGTTTAACAGTCCCTCGACTCGATTCCCCGGGAATCATCGAGCGAAATCGGCGAAGATATTCGATTCGAAAATCTGTACGCACTTTCGTTCGAGGAAATTCCATAAATCACATGCGGGCTACCCGAGTTCGTTGAACTTGCCCTGCCACGGAATTTCAATTCGTCGTCTAACGTTCAAACGACTGAACTACTTTCTCAGCTGAGCACACGCCGACCAAGAAACAAATTGCTATTGTTCTACTTTTTCTTTCAACAGAATTCGTTCCCCGTTCTTCTACGAACGTCTCTCAGAAATAAAAGATCCCTGAAATAGGCTCACAAAAATATTGACACATCCGGAGACGAATTAATTTGCATAGATTACAATTTTCTATGCAAATGATACAATGGAAAAAAAATGAATAACTAATTCACGCGGTCGAGTTTCGAGAGCACGTGGTCCGGCGCGCGTTTCTTGGAGCGCTTTTTCAATTCCACCTGCGATGAACGTCGATCCGGACGTGGAACGCGATGCGTATCGCGGACGATCGTTATCGCGTCGGTGAAAAATCTGTCACCCCTTAAACCTCGCCGTATCGTGGAAACGCTATAAATCTGGCCGCGATCCGCGTCGTTATCTACCGTCAACCCTCTGACCGCGATTCCCTTTGATTAATCGCGGAAGGAGCACTTTTTTTTCAGAGGTAAACCGATAACCGACCAATCATTTTTTCACAGCCTCCCTTCTTCCCTCGCATCTATCCTCATCGTCGTCTCCGATTCGCGCAACGAGGTAGAATTAAATGCCAACGAAATATATGGACAGCGTCCTTGACAAAGCGTTTACAAGGAAACAATAAGTGTTTTAATTCGAAGCGATCCGGCGTTTTTCCAATTTACATATGGAACAGAATATTTCATATTCTGCATTCATTTCGCGAAAATATAGAAAGGAGTGCAGGGTTTACGCGTACGGGGTCGAATGAAATTAAAGACGGCCGAAGTATAGCTGTCCTTGCGCTCGTCGAATTCGAGCAGAAGAGCGAATTAAATTGGGAATTGATAGCGCGCGGCGTTGTCTCGGCGCGTGACGGGGAACTCTGTGCGTGCAATAAAAATGTGAAAAGAGTGAAACGATCCGCGAACGAGTAGTGGTAGAAGGAAGAGAAGCCCGTCGCCTATGTCGGTGCCGCCATTGTGCGCACGGCTAGAGGAATAAATAACGCCGTAGTAAGAATGCCGCGGGAGATATTATACGGCGACTACAGTGTGGCGCAGAAGTAGGCCACCATTACAATATTTTATTACAAGGCACTAACGTACAATCTAACGTGCTCGTATGCATTCGTAATGAACGTATATGAGTCGTGTCGAACGTACTCTCTCCTTCCCGGCCGTTCTCTCTCTCTCTCTCTCTCTCTCCGTCGGTCTCTCTCCCCCCGTCGCTCCCTCCCTCGCCGGCCGTTCCTCTACACACACCGAGTGTTTTATTGAAATTTATGACTACTCGCCTTTGTGGCGGACAACCGTGTGCGTACTGCGTGCGCCCGTACACACGCGCGTACCACGTATATACATGCCCATGTACACGGCCTGCTCTCGCGAGTGCATATGCACACGCTTCCTCCGTTTCTCCGCCGCTTCTACATATTATATACGCGAATAATATATTATGTAGAATCTGCATGCGCGACCGCGGGACTCGGCCGCGTTCAATTCAGAAAACGTACGCGCGCGCGAGATTCTCCCCCTTCTTATTCTTAATAATTACGAGCGTCCACTTATTTAGGGAACCGCGGCGGACGCGTTCGGAGATAAAGCGTTATGACGGCGCGGGATTCTCGGATCCGTTCGGTGTTTGTTTTCCGCGGGTTCCGCGATCGGTCCTGGAGAGGAGAAGAGGCGCGCAGCGCGGCGCACACCGCGAGGAACGTCCGTCCCGACGGTCAATGACTTCGGGTTCGAATACATTTGGTGGGAACGAAAGCGACTCGAATCCATCGTGCATATCCGGCCGCGGTACGATAGGAATCGCGCAAATTCATCTCGGCGACTGGTCGTATAAATAAAAGTTTATTTAAAGACGTACGCCTCTCGCGTACACGCTATACACACAGGCGGTGGTGTACGTAGGAGCAGAGCGGCGGCAGAAGCGGGAGACCGCGGAGAGGAAGGAGGGAGAGGAGAGGAGGCCCTCTCCGCGTAGGTACGCGCGAGGCTGATCGTGAAAGAAACGCGAATAAGAGAAAGAGGAGAGGGCGGACGCGGGAAAGGGGGGAGGGGGAGCCGAGCGCAGCCATGCGGTTTACAGTGAGCTTATAGTTTACGTTATAAATTATTATTATCGTATTTCATACGAAGAATAAGATTTATTAAAACCCTCTATAGATTACTGCTCGTACCAGGCAATATATTACGCGGCGTGTACCCGCGCACCGGTACATACAGTGGTGTGCAAAAGTTCCCGGCCAGATGGTTTTTGCAATTTCTCTTTCAAAAAGAAAGCGTTAAGAAATTTTTATTAGTATCACATGTAAAGGCATATTACGTGAAAGGATACTGTAAAAAGAAATTAACACTATTTATTTTTCTTACGTGTTTATTTGGAGAACAAGTAAATTAACGTGTTCAAAAGTTCCCGGCCAATTTCGATTATAAGTCTGTAAAAGGTCAGTAAGTGTTTACATTCAAATAGTATTACACAGTATTATTACTTCAGTTACTATTCAATCGCTAAAACGTAAACATGGCTCAGAAGACAACTGTCGAAGTAAGAAAAATTGCGATTGAATTGTCGTTAAAAGGCAAATCGTCTCGCGAAATTGCTGCAACATTGTCTATCGGAAAAAGTACTGTGAACGATATAATCAACAGATATCGTGCAGGGCATGGCTTGAAAGATCGTCCGCGAAGTGGAAGGCCTCGAAAGACCACTAAAAGAATTGATAGAATCATACACCGTAAATCAATTGCGGA
>SMSR01000495.1:26387-55686 GCA_019453355.1 Ceratina japonica
TGGCCGGGTACTTTTGAACACGTTAATTTACTTGTTCTCCAAATAAACACGTAAGAAAAATAAATAGTGTTGATTTCTTTTTACAGTATCCTTTCACGTAATATGCCTTTACATGTGAAACTAATAAAAAATTTTTAACGCTTTCTTTTTGAAAGAGAAATTGCAAAAACCATCTGGCCGGGAACTTTTGCACACCACTGTACATCGGTAACCCAATGCTTCGACGCACACGCGTGCACCCACGTACCTCGTTCCCCGCTCGAGCGTGCACGAATCGCGAGTATGTACCATGCATGTATGCATTTCGTATACCGTTTCGCCGGTATTTATTAATTCTCGATCCTTGCCAGGCGTGCTGGCGCGATTCTAGCTACCGTCAACCTGGAATTATTCTTCGTTCGGTATAGCGTTCGGAGACCGTTGCGCCGGTATCGGCTGTTTAAGGTTTAGAAATCGGTTTTACGTACTCGTCGCCGTGACGCGAAACGACGATCTGTCCGCCGCGAATTGCGTCACGACGCATTGTGCGAATTTTATGTAAGACCCGGCGTGTCACCGGTCCGTCACGATATGTATAATAATTCGCGGTAATTCGATAATTGAATCGGCGGAACCGGTCGTGTAGTTGGAGAACGCCGGGTTTCGTATACGCGATCTGTTAATAACGTGTTAAGAACCCGATACAAATCGTAGAGGGAACTGGTAATTGGCGAGAACGGTTAGTTCGTCGAAGGAGAAACGATGCTCGCGAATCAATGACGGGAATGGGAATTTTTCTCACTCGGCCTCGGGAGAGTTTCCGAGCGGCGGCGGCGGCGCGAGCGGTAACAGCGATTCGTGAAAGTAGCGTAACGAGCGTAAGAACGCGAAAAATTCGTAACGGCGCCGCGTTCCAAATGCGAGGCCGTTATCTTTGAAATCGAGCGCGTGGCACGCCCCGCCACGACCGTGGCTCGCCGCACACGAGGAGAGAGAGAGAGAATCCTGTATCGATTCGATCGTACAATCGAAACGATAAATACGGTTTAGAAACGGGGGTAGCGCGAGATGCTTTCCCGGATATTGCTTCAAGAAAAAATTACGGCTCGCTCGTTTGCAATTGAAATGCACTGCTACAAGTATTGGGACACTTGTTTGCGGCCGAGTTTGATCGATTGTCCATTTCGCTGATGTTTGTTAAAGACGAAACGGTTCTTATCTTTTTAGGTTCCGTGCGAATTTCCGTTTGACAAATGGAACATTATATCAATTATTGTATCAATCATTACGCGCGCGACTCTACCGCGTACGTCAATTGGCTTTGCCGATCGTCGCCGTCGACCGTCGCTTGAAATATTGTCAGTCATTTTTATTAGAAGAGAGACCGTGAGACGCGACGCGCATATACGTGCAAGTGCCTTAAACGCGTCGTTCGCGCATCTTCGTATCTTATCACGTCGGCGGGTTGACGGCGATTACGATCAAAATTTATCGTGACAATCGAGGCTCGCCCTGCCCTGTCGATGCCGATCGCGCGGAAGATAACGCGGCGTCCGAAAGCTCGCGNCGTTTGCAATTGAAATGCACTGCTACAAGTATTGGGACACTTGTTTGCGGCCGAGTTTGATCGATTGTCCATTTCGCTGATGTTTGTTAAAGACGAAACGGTTCTTATCTTTTTAGGTTCCGTGCGAATTTCCGTTTGACAAATGGAACATTATATCAATTATTGTATCAATCATTACGCGCGCGACTCTACCGCGTACGTCAATTGGCTTTGCCGATCGTCGCCGTCGACCGTCGCTTGAAATATTGTCAGTCATTTTTATTAGAAGAGAGACCGTGAGACGCGACGCGCATATACGTGCAAGTGCCTTAAACGCGTCGTTCGCGCATCTTCGTATCTTATCACGTCGGCGGGTTGACGGCGATTACGATCAAAATTTATCGTGACAATCGAGGCTCGCCCTGCCCTGTCGATGCCGATCGCGCGGAAGATAACGCGGCGTCCGAAAGCTCGCGCTTGCGCCGCGCGATAACGATACTGAAAAATAGATCGATCGATCGACGGGGGGGCCTGGTGGGCGGTTAGGGGGGGCGAAAAATATAATTGGAGAGTTCGTCGTTTTACGAGTGCGACGGTCCTCTGGGAGAAACGGGTTGACAAATGCGCCGGTTCCGGCCGCGCCAATGATTTTTCTTTCATAGAATATCATTTATTTATCGGGTCGGATGCGAATCGGGGCGAACGGACGGGATCGTCTGCCGCGCTCGCATTGTTTTTCAGCCTGGGGGATGAAACGGATTCTGAGGAGCTCGAGGTCCTCTCGCGACCCCGGCCGACGCCGCCGCCGCCGTAAGAATCGTCGCACACGCGTGCGGCGCGTCCGGAAACGCGTAGGTGTGCGATTCCGAGCGGCGAACACGCGCTCGCGTAGAAACATCAAAAAACGCGCCGAGCACAAAGCGACGCGCACCGTGCACAGGGAGCATCTGCGAACCGGGGGAAGGACGAGGAGGGAAACACCGGCGAAAGGGACGCTAGGAAGTCGGAAGGGAAAAACGACGCCGCGAGAGAGAGAGAGAGAGAGAGAGAGCGAGAGACGCGCAGAGAGGCGCGGTAAGGGCAGTAGGATTATCGCGGGACAGAGAGACGCAGCCTAGAAAAAGGAGGAAGACGAGGCAGAGAGAAAAGGTGCGAGCCGTAAGTTCGGGGGACGACGAGGGCGCGAGAGAGAGATCGGGCGTGCCTAGCAAAGGATGGGGCAAAGGACGGAGAAAGAGGGGACGTATGTACATTAAAATATTATTCTCAGATGAAATACCGGGTGGGGCCCGGCGGCACAGCGCGCGTATATTTTTAGACCTTATATAAATACACGAATCATAATGAACGCGCCTCGTTCTCCCTGTGTGTGCTCAGCGTTCGCCCGCTTCACCGCTCCTCCGCTCGGCCGCGGCCTCGCCGCGCCTCGCCGCGTTTTCTCCTCTACACCCGCCCACCCGCTCGCTTCTACTATCTCGCGCCGCCGACGCCGACGCCGCGTCTTCTTTGTAGGAGCCTTCTTTCCCTTGCCGTGGCACCGGCTCGCTCCAACACGCCGTCTCCAACCGAAAACCGAATCTACTCCGATATACTCGGAAATAATTCTACCCCGATTGATCGATCCTCGATTCTTCGATCGTAAAATCTTTTACCGAACGCAATTTGGGTAGACAATTCATTAGGGCAACCGTGGCATCCGATGCGACGTGAAATGGAACGTAGACGAAGTNTAGGAGCCTTCTTTCCCTTGCCGTGGCACCGGCTCGCTCCAACACGCCGAATCGTCTCCAACCGAAAACCGAATCTACTCCGATATACTCGGAAATAATTCTACCCGATTGATCGATCCTCGATTCTTCGATCGTAAAATCTTTTACCGAATGCAATTTGGGTAGACAATTGATTAGGGCAACCGTGGCATCCGATGCGACGTGAAATGGAACGTAGACGAAGATCATAATTATAATTAAAATGCAATCGTAGAATTCAGTCGTTCGATTATAAAATTTTTTAGCGGGACGCGAAGTGAATGAAATTCATTAGGCGACGTTGGAATCCGGCGCGATGCGCACTGTTATCGGCGAACACGAGAAAGTGGTAGCCAAGGCTTCGGTTTACAAACTCGTTACAGACGACAAAGGTCGAGCTATCGCTTCCGTTACGAGCACCTAGATAACGCGGGAAAGAGCGGTGAGAGTTGGGAACAAAACCGAGTCGTGGGAGAAAGGGAGATGCCCGGAGGAGAACCGAGATCCAGATCGGTGACTCGATACAACTTTGATAAATCCAGACGCTCGAACAGATCACAAAATCGACGCCCGCCAGCAGCCAGCAGATTTCCTGCTTTTAGAAAATTGAAAACTCGTAAACATACAAACTGGATCGCAAATGCACTCAGAGAAATTCTGTCTGCGCGCAAACTACGAAACTTCCGTGTAATATCCAAGTACGAATCCAATAAAGAATGTCAAAAATAAAATATATATTACTTTTAAAGGTTACAAATTCCGATCCGAATTTCATTTTACATAAAAATCCATATTTCTCAACTGCGGTACGTTTCCACATTTCGTAATACGGAATATATATAGCCCACTCAATTTCGTGTATTAATCGAATGCAACTCGACTCGACACATGTACTCTTTTGAAACTAGCACACGGCGCATTGATCGAACAAACAATCGATTCCCAAATCTTTACAAATATAATCTCACGAAACGGAGGACGATATATAAGATATTAAAAAATCTCACGTGGTCTGGCGGCGGGGAACCTTCTTTTTTTTTTTACCAAACGCCCTGCAGAGCAGCGAGCCTTAAGAACGATCTCGCTTTGATCTCGTATGCTGCGCCATGCTCGTACCGTAATGAGCATCCAGTGCGTGTGTACACGCGAACCGAGACGAGAAGTTCCGATGCGACTCCTCTATGCGCTTTATCAAAAAATCGTGACACAATGACCCTATTGTTTCGAGGGAAAGGGCTAATTATACTCGGATCCGGGCGGGGAGAGGGAAGAAGAAGAATAAAATGCCGGGAAAGAGGTCGCCGATGATGTCTCGGACGGACGCGAAGCATGGATTTCTCTCCATTAAGTGACCGTTACGCGGTCGAGTTAATTGCAATGAATTACGCGTGTCGGCGCGCACACGTGCACGCCCCTACCCAGTTATCGAACGGCCTATCTCGATAACGTCGTCGACTAGATAAACCGAAGCGTCTAAATACGCGGAGAAAGCCGGAAGTCTCAGGATCAATCGATTTTCACGAAACGACATTATCGCCTCGTCGAGTATACAAATACGTCGGTTCGGAAATCTTCAATGAGGATTAAACGCGCGTTGAGATACGCGCATAATGAGACGCGAGAATCGATAAAACTATCCGTGACCCGTCTCTAAAATTGTAAAAATCGTGGAACGATAGCCGAAGTCTCTGTTCGGTTGAACTTTGACGACCGTCCTCTTGAAATGTTTGCTTGGAAATGGCGGATCGTTATTTTGGTTGCTAACTCGATATAGCTCGAAAGGCGGGCTCGGGCTAACGTTAAAATACGCGTGCTGCTATCGTTAAGGATAATCGTCGGTTAATTGTAACAAGGAACACTCGTCGGAATCAACTGCAACTGTGTTATATACCGTTGATTCGCTCGGTAGGGAAGATTGAATAATGATCGAATCGGCCCGGTCTCGATCGTTCGAGCGGTTCGGCCAATTTTCATTGGTAAAAATTGCGGGGGGAGGGCGCCGGGCGTGCGCGTTTTAGCTGGCGAAACAATATTTACAAAATGATGCGACCGCAGTCATCGCGACGCTTCGCGCATTCGCGGGTAAATACGCGAAGGGGAAACGGTAAACAGAGTGAAAATTAAAATAACAAAGTCGGTGCCGGCCAGTTCGGTTGAGCGTGTGCTGCAGGTCTAAATAGCACGCGCAGCGTACGCGCGCGAGCCGCGTTTTCCGGCGGCCCGCGAGCCGACCGATTACGCGCGATCGGCGCGCGACGGCCACGAGGCGGAAATCGTCGGATTCCGCGGGAACCGGCGAGCGGCCGACGGGGGCGGCAGAGCTCGTTCCAAGCGAGACGATCCGTTTTCTTATCGCGGGGACCCGCGCCGATCGCGCAACCGATCTCGACGAGCAACAACAACAATCGGACTATTTTTGCGCGTCAGAAAAAAACGGTTATTATCGGTTTCCATACGGAAAATAGCTCCACGCACGACGCAAGTCGACAGCGAACTGTGTCACTCCGTAAACACGTTTCAATCGTTATCGCGGCGCACTTACGCTCCGCGTAATCGCTCGGTTTACATTTCCCTCTCCGTCTCTCTTTCGCTCTTCATCTCTCTCTCTCTCTCTCTCTCCTCGAATCGCGCAGCCTCTCTATTGTTTTTAACCGAGGAAATCGGCCGATACGCGGCCGAGAATTTGAAAAAAAGACGAGCGCGTCGTTTCGCCGGAGCGGCGATAAAGCCGAATTTATCTGTTCGGGATGAATAACGTTGACGGATGTTCCGGGGGTTGCGCGCGCCCCTAAGTGACCGCGCCGCCGGCATATTATTCATTTTCCCGTAGCTACCCCGTGCGCATATTCCGCGTAACGCGGTCTATAACCGCAGTCACGGAAAAACACGCACACGCGAAGGATAATTACGCGTTAATAGCTCTTAATTTATGAAATAATTTATTATATAACGCGGTTCGCGGCCGTGCCGGGCGGCAGCGGCGGCGGCGACGCGCGCGGGGGAGAACAACTCCGAGCGGAATGGGAGAGAGCCAACGGCGGAGCGGTGACAACGCTCATTGCGCTTACGTGCGCCCGTCCCCACCACATGTCTTAGGTCAGTTAAAAGATATACCGGATCCACTTTAACTTATCTCGAACGCGATCCATCTTCCCGAATTCCGATCTGTTCCATCACCGAGTATTAAACGTTCGACGTCAATCGCGCGTGCACCGAGCGTGGGTTCGACGCGCCGGACCGTACAAAATTAATGCCACGGATTCCCTTTTAATAATATAATTACGAGCCGCGTCACATTGCGTTCGAGATCGGTTCTCGTCCGCCGGATCGAAGAATCGACGGATTCGAACCGCAAGACGTTTCGCATATAGAGAAGCGTAACACGCTCGCACTTCTCTAGTAATAATCGTATGGAACGAGCACAGGGGACAGTCTTTCTCCGCTATATTTTCCTCTCGTTTCTCGGCCGGCTCTCTCCTCCGCACCCCACCGGACAGAAATAAATCGTACATCTCGCGTAATAAAATTGGTACTGTTACGAATAACACGCGCATTATGCCCGGAGAGTTTTACGGACGTAGCTAGATATGTAAAGAGCGAGAGAGGAGGGCGAAGGGGGGCGGAGGGGGGGGGGAGGGAGAGAGCGCTGTTACGAAGGTTACCGTATTATTGCAGCCTTCGCAATCTGCATTGTTGGCTCTCCGCTTTTAATACTCTTTATTGTCTCTTTTATAACCAGAATGACGCGCTTCTTTCAGCGCCGGATAAATTACACGCGGCATTGTACCTCTAATTTTCGAGGGATGCGGGAAGGGACCGCGCCACTTCTCGGACCCGTGTTCGCTTCGGCGATACGCGTCGCCTTCTTCCCATTCAATTCCGCCTTGATGCGCGCGGCTATACCCACGGCTACGCCGACCACTGAATAAATAAACGCCCGATGCTCGATAACATTTTTTACCTTTTCCCTTTTTCTACCATCGAACGTTCGAATCCCAGTCATAATCTCCTCGATATTCCTTCTTTCAAAGCTAAAACCGTACGCCTCTAGACGATGCCTACGGATCGACCGGGCTCGACGTCACTTTTCTTTCTTTCTTTTTTTTTTTTTCAGAATACCGAATCTGATGCATTTACGAGCGCGGATCGATTAAAAGAAATGATAATTGCGCGTCGCAACGACGGCGAAACGACAGATGACCGTGCGACACACGGTTTTATCGAAACTGTTAGCAATTTGTTCGCCGATTTGTGTTCACGTTACATAGTTCCGTCGGTGTGATTGGCCACGATCTTTCAATTGAGGCGATCTCCGACGGGACGTTTTGATGCAGAACGCGCGCATTCAGCCGGACTTAACATAATTCTTTAGAATAAAAAGATGACGGAGGCTAGGCAAACCGGGGACTTACGCAACCGGCAGAAGACGGTCACTCGGTACAATATTGTGCAAAACATAACGTATTCAGTGTAAGCGCTAAGTAGCGTTAAGTGGGTCGAATTTACTCCGCGCCTTATTATTTCTACTTTATATGCTCGGTTCTCTCCGTGTGCGTACGGCTCGATCCGCGAGCGTGTAAGTAAGCGCGAGCCGTGCGTGCGAGGTAGGATGTGGCTTATTGCCGCGAATCTAGGTTATATTATTCGCAACGGTAGGAAGTAAGTGCATGTACCTATGTACCTAACGCGAGCGTGTGCGCCGCTCAATTCGACCACCTCGACCTTCGTATTCTTACATTAGCTGGAACGCCCACGGTTCGCTCGACGATGATGATCATGATGCCCGGTGAAAATTCTCCGGTTAGCAAATTCGCAGATCATTTCGGCAAATAGGAGAAACAAATCACTTCGACTTGGATGTTTCACGCGGCCGAGATGGGAACAGGACAGACTTAGACGCTTCATACACTCCGTTCCGAGACCGCGGAGTCTTAATAATGATTCACGCGTTCCGGGCAGATGAAATTTCTCAATCCGAGAATCGACGATAATTGGGAAAATTGTAGCACGTTTCAGGAACAGGCGAAACAAATCAAGTCTTCGACTTGGATATTTCATACCGACGAGCTAAACAGGTATAGGACAGAGTCGGATATTGTGCTTCGTTTTGTACAGAATGTTAATAATGATTCTTTCGTTCGCGGCAGATTGAGTTCCTGGATCTGGTTTGAAAATAATTAAGAAGAGTGAAGTATATTTCAGGAATAGGAGAAACAGATCAAGACTTCGAACTGGATATTTCATACGAATGAGCCGAACAGGTATAGGACAGAGTTAGATAATTCCATGTGCTTCGTTTTGTACAGAATGTTAATAATGATTCCTTCGTTCGTGACGGATGGAGTTCCGCGATCCGGTTTGAAAATGGACGATAATTAAGAAGACTGGAGTATATTTCAGGAATGGGCGAAACAAATCAAGATTTCAACTTTGATATTTCCTAGATTTGGTCCGGGACTCGGTGACATTCGACTGAACGGAGGATTTAATACACTAAACGTGTAAAGCGTGTTCGAAAAATGTTGAGAAGGAGGAATCGATAGAAGGGAGGGTTGACGGTGAACGAGCCGCGCGTCTAGCTGTAGCTACTTATCCGCGTGTAAAGCGGGCACGGTGAAATCTGCATATAATATTGATGCAATTTGCCATTAGAATGGCGACGGCACGGTCTAGGATGTGGGCCCTGTTCTGTATGCGCCGCAGCTGAATGGACCGGTTCAATTAGAGAATCATAAGTTGCCGTGATGGGGCCATCCTGCAGATATTACCTTCGGGCACAATCCGCGAACCGCACCGGCCCTCCCCCCTTTTTTCTTTTTTTAATCGATCTTCGCCGCACAATCGACGATTACGCAAATCTGAAATATATTCAGTCGGGCGCGCGCGCGCGCGACGAGCTTTTTGTTAACCCGGACGCATCCGACTTACGCAATGCGCCCCGTTCCGGTAAAAACGACCCGTCCCCTGTCCCCCGCCCCCCCCCCCGTTATTATGTACTAAAATAATAGAGCTGATCGTATTTTCTGCCGTCGAAAATAAACGGCAGGTTCGCCGCGTTCGCAAGGAGATTGAATTACGGGCACATCCAGTGAACGACAAAGCTAAATGATTCACTGTAATCTTGACGTGAACTACCGTCAGATTTTTCGACGGGCATTTTGAGGATAGAACGTGGCGAGCGTACACAGGAGGAGAACGGGCAACCCTTTCTCTTTTGTAGTAGACGGAACTGGATGTATGCGACACGTGGCGCGTTTTATGCCAGAGGCTGCACGATCGCGCAGATCGTAATAGGATTTATAATCGCGCGGGCGCGAGAACGAGGGCGGAGATACATACGCGCGGCGGCAACGTTAGACGAGAGCCACGGTTGTGTCACGACGACTCGCATTATGCGGCATTATATGCGTATTACGATAATAACAACGACAGCGACGACAGCGTTAGCGTCGAGGAACCCGTCCCCCTCCCTCTTTCCCTACTGCTAATGAATTTCATTATCGCCGCCACCTCCCCCGCGGCTCCCCCGTTGGACACGTGAAAACAGCCGAGCGCAATCTCGTATCTACGCTTTTTATTTACCGCGATATGTATATCGGTCAACGGTTTTAAATCGCTTCAACAAATTTGTAATGTGAATAAATAAAGAGAGTCTCTTCTGCGGGATATATCGCGGGCAGATGTGTTGTACCGCTCGCTATCGTTATCGCATTTGCAACTTTAACCCATTTAATAAGTCGCAATCAAGCTGCTCGGACACGCGGTGGCCGAGGTTGCCCCGACAGCTGTGCGTAAATTGCGGGAATACGTTCCACGCGGAAGAACAACGACACGAGAAGACGATCGACGCGATCGAGGAGAAAGGATTCCCGGGTTCCCGAAGATATTACGAGCCGAAATTCAAGCTCGTTACGAGATGATCGAGCACGTGAGATAAAGTGCGAGTGCTCACTGTCGTCTTGAGGAAATCTGACTAATATTCCGATCGCCTCGATTAGAAGATTACGATCGATCGTTGAACAAGATCACTTTGGTAAACGCGCTTTTTTATTAGAATTGTTTCACGAAATTTTGTGATCATTGCAGAAATCATTCGTAATTGTTCGGTAACGAAAAGATGAGACGAAGGTGACGACGGGAGGCTCGGGACAGGGTTAAACGCAAAATGGAATAATTTAAAAGCTGCGTGAAATCGATAAGCCCCCTTCGTACTCTGTCCCGTCCCGTGCAATCCGGCCCGTCATCTGTCACGGGTTTTTCAACGTTATTAGATCGCGGTAATTTACGTCGTTGGACATATACCCGCCGCAAGTGCGGACAGCCCAACGTTGGAAAACCAAAAATGATAAGGAAAGAAATATACGCGTCGACCCCTGGTGCCGCGCGACGTTTCATTACTTTTAACGACTGTGTTTCCAAAAGCCCAGAGTATATATAATTGATATTTTGATAGGAGAGTCGCTCAAATTCAATTCGCCCCTAATCGAACGTATTTTTGAGTCTGGACGATAGATGAAAAGTTCACTGGCCGCCGCCGCGCTGTCCAGATAATTTTTCATAACGATAAGAGACAGTTTTTAAAATTGCCTTATTCCGCGGTAAACAGTCTAATAATGAATAACGAAAGTCGCACTGGCTGATATCGTATTTACCACTCTACAAGTTAAAAGTGCCGTCTATTTTTGAACCTCGATCCGGGACATATATACAAATACTCGGACGTAGCGTTGTAAAACGTTTCAACAGTAGAATTACTCCGAGGGGTAAAACCGTGCCGTTTGACAGAACGATTTAAGGGAAAAATGTGTATATGAAAATTGTATGAACAGCGACGGAAATGAGTAATCGCGTAATTATTGCGTCAAACGAATGCTTTTTTTCTCGTGGGCGAAAGGATCTGGATTTTTGCTGTTTTCCACGGCGTACTCCGGCTCTGTTCCGANTAGAATTACTCCGAGGGGTAAAACCGTGCCGTTTGACAGAACGATTTAATGGAAAAATGTGTATATGAAAATTATATGAACAGCGATGGAAATGAGTAATCGCGTAATTATTGCGTCAAACGAATGCTTTTTTTCCCGTGGGCGAAAGGATAATAGTATCTGGATTTTTGCTGTTTTCCACGGCGCACTCCGTTTCTACCGTGCTAAGCAAACGAGGAGCTCCCTACATTCTTTACGGCAGACAGGCGCTTCTCGAGAGCGCCACTTTGCCGTCTTCCTTTCTCTCTCTCCGCCGCCCGTTTCTTACCCCTCTCTCGAGATGACACGTCGTTGCGTTTGTAAAAGTCACCGACGATAACACCCCGAGACGTAGGAACCCGTTCGCGCCGGCGGCGTCGCCCCTCAAAGACCGAACGGCAAATGTTACCCCACTCGGATTGAACGTCTCTGTTCGCAATTTTCGAAAGGCGAGATTCAATCTCCTCAAAAATTTGATTCCAAGCGAATGAAAGAGCGAGAAATAGAGTCGAGCATTAAAAAGGTGAGAAGTGCTCGAAGCGTGTGGCAGGTATTTAAGAAAAAAAGAAAAAAAAGAAACGCTCGAAGCGGGAGAAAGGAGAAATACGAGGGCGAGAGTTACTTGTTCTTTCCTGATTTAAACGGCGAATACAAGACGGTAGGAGAGCCCTCGTCGAACCACCGGTAAGAACAATATCCGGCATTGTCGCGAGCGAAACAAAGTTTCAATTACGCTTTAGCATCGCCCAGTTGCCTCTTTTTAGTTAGATTCCCCGAGTCCTCCGCGGCAGTTCTCATCCACGGCACCTCGCTCTCCCTCTGGCCTCTCTCTCTCTCTCCCTCGCTCTCGTTCCTCCTTTCTCTCTCTCTCGCTTCCACCCTCGCTTCACCTGCCGCGGAGCAAGTAACGCGAGGGAGAAGGTAAGAAAGGGCCGAGGACGCAGCGAGTATAAACGCGGAAACCGAATGTTTTTCAAGCAATTTATTGCGAGAGCGCACGCGGCAAAAGTCCCACGCGGACTTCGGCGTCCATTATATCCGCGGAATAACTTAACGGTCCCTTAGAAACGGCGCTGAATGGCCTATTCACCGGTTCGTTGAAGGTTCTCGAGTGTTATATAATAAAGAGCGCTCTCCGTGCGGGCATGATGTAAGTTTCAATCGGGCGAGGGCGCCCGCCACCCTCGCCGCTGCCTTCTTTTCTTCGAACCCCGATGCCAAAAATCGTGTCTCGCGAATCAATTTTTCCGCTCGCGGCCGATCGATAAACAAATTTCGGTCTATGTGACTACTGAGGGTGGTGGTCGTGCATCTTTAGACGANGGCGAGGGCGCCCGCCACCCTCGCCGCTGCCTTCTTTTCTTCGAACCCCCCGATGCCAAAAATCGTGTCTCGCGAATCAATTTTTCCGCTCGCGGCCTGATCGATAAACAAATTTCTGTCTATGACTACTGAGGGTGGTGGTCGTGCATCTTTAGACAAGTACGAGTCCGTAACCGATTTCTTTTCGAGCCGGCGAACGAGATGGAAGGAACTAACGGATTCTCGAGACGGACGAGAGTTCCTGGAACGGTCGTTCGGGCAGGAGAAAAAATAACGGAGCATAAAAGTGAGCGTAAAATGCTTTCGCCGATTCGCAATAAAAGAGAAACAATATCGTTTTTTATCGTTTGTGCCTGGCTCCGCTAATAATATTTCCGCGGGGCTATAATATTTTTCAACCGACGAACGATTCTAATCCTAATCCAATCCGGCTCGTTCCGACGTCCGTCGACCGTTTACCCGAGCAACGTTCCCCCGTCCGATCCGAATCCGAGCGAATTCCTCGAGTTTTGAATCCGAGGCACCGAAATCGGCGAGACGAGAGAGCGGAGAGAGGTGAGAAAGAGCCGAAGGGAGAGGGAGGGAGAAAAGTCGAAACAACGATGCGGAGCGGGAAGGAAGGAACGCGGCCGCGTATATGCTTTCCTGGGTTTCCACCGGCGAAGAATATGACGGCGGTGACGTCAGCCTGAATATTTGAAGGGGGCGAGACTTCAAAAGAACACGTGTTACGGTGCTAGGACGCCGTTTAAATAATGCAAAGTCAACTTACTCTCCTCTCTCCCGCGTCTCTTTCTTTTTCCTCCGCGTCTTTCATTGCCTTCTCCTTTTGCTCGCAGCCGCTCGTCCCTACCTACCTCCCCCCTCTGCCCCCCCCGGTTCGTCTTCGTCTCCGTCGACGCGACGATCTCCCCCGTCCCTCTCGGCCGGCTCTCTCGTTTTCTCTCTCTCTCTCTCTCGTTCTTTCTCGACGTACGCGTCTCTGTTTGGTCAGGTCCCGGTGTCCCTCTTCATCCGCCCCCGCGCCTCGCCTATACCTTTCTCTTTCTCGCGGATACGCGCTCGAGACTCCCGAGTCCGAACTTCGTAACGATCGATGTGCCACCCTGCCGTATGTACCGAGCGCGATGAAACGTTAATGCGGCGAGGATCGCCCGTTCGTGCCAGGAATTTCGGATTTTCCTTGCGACTCGTGCCGCCCGTCCCGTCCTCGGCTACTGGCCGCCGTTACGGGAACAACTTTTCTAATTCGACCCATTTCCTCTCAAACGATCGACTAACAATAAGATTCGAACGGCGACGTGCCGCCGGCAGTCGCCTCGCGGTTACCCTTACGTCGGTGTACGACCGGATCGTTTCGCGCGATCGTAAACAATTAATTTTTGTTTCCGAGGAAGCGATCGGTCCGGTTCGGAGCCACCTGACCGAAAACGACGTTAGAAAGTGAAAGAAACNGCTACTGGCCGCCGTTACGGGAACAACTTTTCTAATTCGACCCATTTCCACTCAAACGATCGACTAACAATAAGATTCGAACGCCGACGTGCCGCCAGCAGTCGCCTCGCGGTTCCCCTTGCGTCGGTGTACGACCGGATCGTTTCGTGGGATCGTAAACAATTAATTTTTGTCTCCGAGGAAGCGATCGGTCCGGTTCGGAGCCACCTGACCGAAAACAACGTTAGAAAGTGAAAGAAACCCGCGATCGAGAGACAACGTGAAAGGCGACGGCGAAGCGTTGAGAAATAAAAGTTCGGAGCGCGCGGTAGCAGCGCTAAAAGTCGGCGATGCGAGCGACCGGATTCGCGGGTCACCGATCGTGTATGCCCGCCGCGAAGATCGGTAAAAGAACGGCGATGGAAAAAAGGAGGGAAGACGGCGCGCAGGGGAAGGAGAAGAACAAGTGGAAGAAGAAGAGAAAGAAGGATTACAAGCGGCGGACGGGGATAAAAGGGGGGCCGGGATGGGAACGGGGGGAGGTCGGGCTCGAAGTGGGGTGTCGGAGGAGAAGGAGGAGGAGACGATGAATGAGTCGTGTGTGCAGTCGATGCGATGCACGTGCAGGTGCATCGGGAGTGGGGGGACGGCAGGAATTCGCGCTGTCGCACCCGCGCATTTACCCCACCCCCGCGTCGCAGGGCGCAGGATTATGGAACCACCCCTGTGTACGAGGCCCTCTGTTTTTAGTCCCGGTTTTTTTCACCGATTGGCCACCCACCGTGCAGCCGCCGATGCGCCGTTCGTGGACCGAATTCGCGTGGGCGTACGTTCGCCGCTCGAAACACCATCCCGTTCGATTCCCGCGAGAGCAAGATTCGCCAACCAACACTCTCGACCGGGTTCCACGACGGCCGCCGGCCCCGGGAAGACAAAAGACACGAAACCCCTTCGCCCCCCCTTACAGAAATCGCCCGCGAGATATTAAACCTTTAAATTAGCCTCGCGCGGCGCGTACATCCCGACTAGCCGTCGCCGCCGTCCGTTCGTCTCCCTGTCCACGTTGTTACTGATATTAAAATTTCAGTAGGAGAGATCCGCGGGAACCGAGAGGGAGAGTGGATTTCTTCTCGCGTGCCACGCGACCGTGTAATTCGCCGTACGTGGGCTTTACACGTGTACTTGCACGTTTTACGCGGTACGTGGCAAAGACGCGTCAACGTCGCCGCGCGTCGCTTTACGCTCGTNAGGCGAAACGGTATCGATCGATGATCGAGGGTGAAGTCTCTCTCTCGCGTGCGCGGCCCNGTCCACGGAATGCATTACCCTAACCTCCCGCAACGTCTCTTTCTCCTCCGTCTTCTCAGACCTCCTCGCCCTCTTCTCGATTCGCGAGACGCTTCCCGTTCTACTCGACGATCCTCGAAAGTCCTCTTTGCGACAAACGCGAACTAACGCGGCGACAAAACGCGTGAGAGTAAGTAGAAAAACGTAAGGCAGCCGAAAGAGCGCGCGTTAAACGGCACCTCTGTTCACCTACTTTCCTTTTCGCTCGGGGTCTCGTAAAAGGAAAGGGAAACGATCCTTCCGGCAGGCTCCGAGGATCGACGTCTCCATCGGCGACGTGGCACGAATAAGGAAGCGCGAAACGAACTTGTTGCGAGCGACGAAACGCATTGAAAATCGCGTTCCTAGAAATGTTTTTGCGAGCCAAGAACTTCTCACGCAATTACGAGCGACTTCTGGCGCCTGCACCCCTCTCTGTCGCGGCACCTACTCCGGCCACCCCCGTCGTCTCATCCTTCCCCTGCCTCCGTCTACGCCACGGAAACGGCCTGGGTCGCCGTCTTCCTTCCCCAACACGGTCCTGCCTCTCTCGGCCACGAACCTACTTTGCCCTCTACTTTATCTTTATCCGTTTTTCACCCCCTCGCTCCCCGGCCCNCGTTCCTAGAAATGTTTTTGCGAGCCAAGAACTTCTCACGCAATTACGACCGACTTCTGGCGCCTGCACCCCTCTCAGTCGCGGCACCTACTCCGGCCACCCCGTCGTCTCATCCTTCCCCTGCCTCCGTCTACGCCACGGAAACGGCCTGAGTCGCCGTCTTCCTTCCCCAACACGGTCCTGCCTCTCTCGGCCACGAACCTACTTTGCCCTCTACTTTATCTTTATCCGTTTTTCACCCCCTCGCTCCCCGGCCCGCCGCGGTTCCTACCACCTTTGCTTACCCCGTACAACCCATCCTCCATCGCCGACGCGCACGTCATTCCGTATTATTTTCATTTTATCGTCAGCAATCTTGGTTAATGCAATACCCGCCCCCTCCCCCACCCCCGTCCCTTCCTTATTTTCCGATTGAATATTCTATCGCGCCACCGTTTCCATAGAAAGTTAAGCCGCCGTGGTCACGGTTTATTTTTTAGCCCTCGCGTCTTCGAGTAATTGATTGGATCCGCGAAATCGACCAAGTCATTTCCAGTCGATTCCGATATTTTCTAGATCGTTTTTGCGTTTCCTTATATCGTTTCTACGTTTCGTTTATTCTTGGATTCGAGAAGTTAGGACAGTTCGCCGGGCACTGAATACAAACGACGACGACGAACGATCCAGCGGTGTCGGAAGAAGTTGGAAAACGGGGAAAGACTCGGCATAGTTTCGGGGTTGCCGACTTAATCGCGCATCGATCGAAAGTTAAGGGTAGTAGCTCGTCTCTCGCGCCACGGCCACGGTGCACCGGCCATTCGACTTTGTTTCTGCGAGTCACCACACGGTGTATAGGTGCACAACGGCCAAGACGTTCTCTATCGATCGCCGGATTAATTCCTGGTCTAGACAATGGGCCGCCATATCTCTAGCCGACGCGATCAACGCGCTTTTCATTTCATATTTCATATTAAGGAGGTTCATCCGATTAAAGAATTAACAGATAGATCTCCAAACAAAAATTTGACAGTCTATAACAGTATACCAGGATACCTGAAAAAAATTTTTGAATCATTCGGATACCTTAATGATGAGATATTAATATAAATATTTTTTACAATTTTACATGTAGTCAAATGGAAAAGAATGATTTCCCAGACTTCTATCGCTAATTTATTAGGTATTGACAGACAGTTTTGAATGAAACTTATGTCATATTAAAGAGAAACATTTAACGAATATTTTAATTGCAAATTTAGGTAGATTGGGTGACTATGAGTCGAGAAATATATAAACACAACAAACGAAATCTGCATCTTTCTCTCCGTCATTAATATGTACGCTAGTCAAGCAAGCTCCCCTTTTCTATAACTTGCATTTCACTTGCTATGTACCAGATGAACCTCCTTAATAATCTCAATTATTTTCTTCTGCACAAATTTTATCAATCACAAACATAACGTCCTCTATTTTATATTATGTTTTATGCCAGTGTGTCATTTTTTTTTAATGTCTCAATTGCACAGACGTTAGACGCGCTATTGAGTATCGTTACTCGATATCCGGTGAGGCAAGAGCCGTGTCGTCGTCGATCGACGATAGATTTCGGAAAATCTTTCGAGGAAGAGGGAAACGCGGCGAGAGCGAGGGGTGGAGCGACAGGTGTGAAAACAGGAGGATCGGTTTGCGTCTCTGCGAGACGCAATCTCGTCGGCACAATGGAACATAGAATTTTTAACGGGCCGGATAGGAATATGAAACGAGGCGCGAGACAATGGCTTTCTCGAGACCGATTCGCCTTTATCTCTCGCCGTTATTTTCTAGCGACCCGACTAATCTCGCTTCCGCGAAAGAAACTCCCCCGCTAACTGTTTCCTTTTAATATCCGAATACCATTATTTGCCACGGCTTCCGAAATTGATTCCCTCTACTTATCCTAATCCTCCCCCGGGATTATTTTTTGAACGAAATATAAACGCAATTAATCCTTTCGCCTCTTCCGCCGCCGTAATAATCTTTGCTTCTTATTTTCGTCGATCTCGTCCACCTCCGCAGGTGACGACGATTACGGGGCGACTAGGTTCCCGACACGTCCACGGTGGAAATTTCCCCCGGTCGTCTCATGACAAACAATATTTTCTAAATATACTTAAATTAATATCGCGGAGAGGCGATCGTATAAAATCGGCGAGCAGTGAATCATGTTCGCGAGTGGCGTGAGTCACCGACGTAAATGAGATTATATTCTACACAGCTCCTAATAGTAACCGCGGCATTAAACCGGCTCGGCAAACAAATTCGAGCGGGTGACTCACCCGGCGCGTGTAATACTTATGTAGAAATCCGTATTGTTCTGAAACCGTACCAAGGTCCTGGAGAACTCGCCGATCTAAAACCGTTCCCCGTATCGATTAAACTTTGACACGTCGCGTCCGCGATTCGGCGGGGGAGAGAGTGTTTCGCTCGCGGATTTAAAAAAAAAAAAAAAAAGAAAAAACCCCCGACGATTCAGCGTTCGAGGCATTGAAACGTGAAACAAGCGCGTCGGAGGAGGCGACGAACGCCGGGAGTGAAAAACGCCCGCGTTCCCTCTTCCGCGTCAGAATTAAACGGGCGTCATCGCCGGCCGTGTCTTATTTCTATAGGTCGCGCGCGCGTGCCTATTATACGCGGGCGAGGGTATATCTTTTTTTATTCGGCTCGACGGCGGTGAAAACTCGGGATGTGCAGCAACGGAGCGAGGGTTTTATTGGCTGGGGAGAGAGAGAGGGTCGGCGGCGGGGCCGGGAGAGGCCGGAGGGGGTTCGGCGGGGGGCCGGCAGGGTGAATGTAATCGAATATCCTAGAATTTAATTCTATCGGTTCGTCCCGCGCGTTCGACTTTCATATCGCGCTTTTTTGCGACAGTCATTAAATCTAATTTATCGCGACGTCCGTGTCGCGTTTCAGGGAAACGCCCGAAACGGAGGGAGCCCGTCGTGTGTTTCCGCGATTCAATTCCCTACTTCCCTGTTTCTATACACGTTCTTCGCGGATCGCAAGATTTTTCGTCCGCGTTTCTATCGATGCACGCCTTTTTCCTACCCATCAATCCTTTCGCGGTACGTGCACTAGTTGCTCGTCACGCTCGAGCATCGCGTTCAGAGATCATCGTCAAACACACACACGGATTCCATACGTAATCCACGTAATGGTCGAAACACGATTGATAACGATCTTCGAACCTACGTGATCTCCGAATCAATCGAATCGAAAGTAAACGCGTTTTGGAAACTTTCTTTCGAACAACGTTTCGCCGAAAGAAGGGGCGATGACAAGGGAAGGAAAAAAAAAAAGGCGAAACGGTATCGATCGATGATCGAGGGTGAAGTCTCTCTCTCGCGGGGCCGCGCACGCGAGAGGGAGAGAGAACCGTCGTTGCAGAGATAACGACGAGAGGTTATAAATCTCCTTCCGGTCGGAATCGGGAGCGAAGCAATCTGCGGAATGGTCTGGTCATCCGTCCATCAAGTCACGCGTACCGCAGCGTGTACAGTCTACGTATTAATATATCTGGCCCGCGCGTGTACGTGCACGCACACGCGGGCGTCCGCCGCGCGGCGGTACGCGAGCGTCTGAAGCGGCGGCCGTGTATATCGCGTACGTATCGCGGAGAGGATGTATGGTGTATCGTAGGGTGCACGGTGTGTACACGATGCGCGATGCACGATGCACGATGCGCGGGACTCTCCTCCTCGCTCCACTCCGCTTCGCTCTCCCTACACCGTGTATTTATGCGCGTTTCGATGGGAAAAGGCAGGGAGCGCGAGAGCAACTCGGACGCGACGCAAGATAATTTCTGATTTACCGCGCGGCTTCGCCGGAGCCTGTCGCGAGCCCAGATCCGTCCTGTCTCGCATTTTCGAAATGGAAACGGAACGGAACGTTTCATTTTTATCCCCTCTATCAAACCTACGCGCCGGCTCCACCCTCTTCCGGTTGCGACCGGTATCCATAATAATGGAATCCTTTCGAAAAATTCTGCGCTACCGAGAGGAATACTCGGCGGACAGAATTTCGGCCGTCGAACAGAAATCGGACGGACGAGCGTCTTCGTCGGATCTTTCGTAACTCTGGACCGAGAGCACCATTTGCTTCTCTTCAAATACGCAGAATGGAATTCTGATGAACGGGGACATCGACGTGTGAGGCGGAGGAAAAAATCGTAAGGAGCAATTCTAAGAGGAGGCTGTGAAAAGAATACGAAATGAACCTGAGAGGAGAGCGTCGATTTCGGGCAACAATGTCAGCAGTGTGTCACGAAAGGGAAAGAGAAAGAGCAGCAGGTACGAGAGAGAAAGGTGGAGAGGATGCGTGGTCCAGGTATTATTATATTCCAAGCATTGTCATTACGGCAACAGTTTCCTAGGAAGGCAATTTTCAAAATATTCCCAACGTGTACCATTATGCTCGCGCTAAGCCGTCGGTTATTAGAAAATAAGCTCTCTAAGAGTGAGCACACGCAGAATCGCACGACCAAATTATAACTGTTAACCGCCAATTTCTTCCGGCACCGGTCGAGAAACTCGCAGAAACGCTACCAGCTACGAGTTTGTTTTTACTCGAGCCACTGGATTCTCGTCGGCGACGGTCGATACAATTTTTTTTCGACAACACCGTACACTTTTAAGCGAATTTATAATTAACTATCGACACTTTCACGCATTACGCGCGGTATCGATAGTATCCGCGATCCTTCTTCCCTCGAATCCTTGTTTTTACTCGGGCCACTGGATTCTCGTCGGCGACGGTCGATACAATTTTTTTTCGACAACACCGTACACTTTTATGCGAATTTATAATTAACTATCGACACTTTTACGCATTACGCGCGGTACTGATAGTATCCGCGTTTCTTCTTCCCCCGAATCCGCGTTTTGACTCGAATCACCGATCGGGCCATTGAATTTGATCTAAGACCCGCGAGACGCGCGCCGGAATTTTACTTTCCAATGGGAACCGTGTGTCACAGGACGATTTGAAGGACAACTAGATTCCGTAGAAAAATGTTGGATCTGACTTAAGATCGAAGAACGCGATAGAGGGACTCTCGATCACTTTCTGACGGGCGGCGTAATCGAGTAGGGAGGCAGACGGTGGTTGCCTTTTTTCCGAGGGCGTCGGGGGCGGACGGGGGGACGGAAAAGGGGACGGACGGAGAGGAGGCGTCACGCATTTTAATACATCAAACTTTTCAATTTTGCCGCCGGGGCTCGTATCGCGAGGCGCGCGCGGGGCTCCGAAATGACGCTCCTGATATATCGCTTAGGTGGCCCGTTACGCGTTCATCAACGGGGAGATCGATACACACGCGTGCGTGCAGCCAATATCGCGAAGGCTGCTGGAAGGGACGCGAAAACACAATCAAGACCGTGGCCCGGCAAAAACACTAATTTAAACGGAACGAAGGAAATATGTAGTCGCATCCGTTCTGCATCAGGATGAATGGCGCTCGTCCCGGTTACTACGATCCACGATTTACCGTTCCGCGACTTTTTCCCGCCTCTCTTTTTGTCCATCTATCCACGCGTCTCTCTGCCGCGACAGAACTCGGCCGGACTCTCTACCCGGCCGGAATCAAACGGCCGAGACGAAACAGTTATCGCGACGCGTGGCAAGATTAAATTTTTTACCCGAACGTTTGTTCTATTCTAAATACGCGTAGACGATTTTCTTCGCTTTCGCTCCTACAGCTACCCAGTGACAGACTAGCGGTAGAATCGGGCCTCGTTTACATACGACTTACATTAGACGATTTTGGAAAGCTCCCAAATATTGTTAATGACGAGTTTCGGATTGTTAAAAGCCAGCCGCCTACGCTACAAATTTCGAAGGATTCGCGCGACGAAATTGCACCGTTCGGTTCGATCTACGGAACAAAAGACAATTTATATTTAAATTCGGATAATCCGGCGTAAATCCAGGGAAACGACTCTTACGAATCTGTAATATCGCGTCTCGCTTCGCGACTATTTTCCATAAACAAGTCGAGGAATACGAATGTCGTATAGATCAATTATTTATAAACGATCATTAGAATTTGAAGTTATGACTGGTTGGAAGCGCGAGAGACAGAAAGGCTGCTGTTTCGCCGATCGAATGCAGTAACCCCGAAACAAGGGTTTCAAGCACCCACTAGAGTTTTCTTAAAGGCTGCTGTTTCTTTTAAGCGGGCGGCGTTCGATTTGTCCACTTGAACGCACAATAAACGATAGAAGTCGATCCTTTCGAGCCGGCGAACGAGGGGGACCCCGGGCTCGTAATTTCGCAGGATCGACACCGTGAACGGATTTCCGCGGGTGAGCCGAAATGCCTGAACGTAGCTGCGTACGTATTAGGTTTACCCGCATCAATTAGGCATTTTAATCGTGGAGAGGCTTCGCGGCGGGGTATCCAACGGAATAGTTGCGATATACTAGGCGTATTACGATACGAGCAGGCATGCCCGGAGAATTGGAACGTGGTTGCGTTAACATAATGGAATTCCGCGGAATGTTATACCCATTATACATAGCCGATTGCGTCACCGCACCGATATATACCCACGATAGAAAAATAATACGGCTCACGACGACGACTAGCTTCAATTTTCCACTTTGCTCGCCAAACGATCGATCTCCGATACACACAACTTTTAAGACAACAAATATTCTGGATCGGAGTATCTCAATTCTAGTGTTACGCTAAATTATCTGGTAATCATTATCTGATAGATAACAATCGATTGAAAAATTGAAATTTATTACGAGACGCACGAGTGTTCTCATTGGCCGTTGCCTCTGCAATCGATTCAATCTGGCAGTACCTGTTCTCTGTTGATGCGATTGTTCTTTTAATTAGTTTTTCGAGCCCGCACGGTTTGTTTTATAAGAGATTCTAACGTTTATGAATAAATTCATCGAGTTTTGGGATTTCATGATGAAATCGATTATGAAAACTTGAGATGTAGATATTCAAAACGTTCTTACGATACTTTATATAATCAATAAATCTGCCCCTATTAAAAAACTAAACGTGTTTTTCTCGATCATTATAACAAGACCGACGACTAATTCTCATCGATTTACCGTGCATGTCTCAATGAAAGTTCTTAAGGATCAGCTTCTAGGTATATTTCCTAACGCGTCTGAATAAATTGTCGTTAGTCGAAAGAAACGAAGGAGGCGGCTTCGTTTTTGCTCGGGATCGTTGCAGAAGTTTGCACCGCGGTGGAGAAGGGTTCTGGAAGGGTTGCGAAACGAAGCGAGGACGCGAGGACTCGGTTGGTAGCTGTTCGTTTAATAACTTGCGCCGGTGGCGGACGATAAATAATGCAGGAGACACCGCCGTCCCGATGTAATTAACGAGAACAGTCGATACCCGGTGTGTGTCACGTATGCGCGAACGAGCGCGTAGTCAATATTTGTCATTCGTTTTAACAAAAAGAACGTTACAAAACGGTCGGATGCTCCGCGTCCAAATATTGACTATGCTCATTGACGTTCATTGATACTCTCAATTAGTGCGCACCGCGCCGTCGAAGCCGATCGCCGGGTAATTGGACCTCGACGGGCAAAGGCTCCGTCAGACGACGTCGCGCCTCCTCTGCCCGGCATAAAAACATTCGCGGCGAACCGCGTTTCCGTATAATTGGCCGGCCCTAAAACTACGATTTCTCGCCCTCCCGAAACGCCAATTATAAACGCGCGGACTTTTCCCTACCGGGCGATCTTTGTCTCTGGCGCGTGGTGTGCGCGGCCCGTTTTCCACTGCGCCTCATCGCGACGACGACGTTCCGACTGTCGCCGGAGAAACTTTCTCAAACGCGCGGGGGAATCTCGTTAACGTTGCGAAACCTAATTACCAACTTTCAAAAACCGTTTCGACGTTTCATCGATTTTTTTCTTCCGCGCGACCCTCTTTCGTCCCCGTTTCGTCGAACACGGACGGACGCGGATACGTGTGTCTTACGACGAGTGGTTACCGGCTACCAACAACCTCTGTCAATTGCTCTAAATTATGCTCTAAACGAATATATTAAATCGTGTGCCCAACCAGTTTGAATAAAATGTATAAAACATTCGTCTAACAACTGTAATAAGAAATAAGTGTTTTCTTAATTCTCGAGATTTTTATATCGGAATTATTCATAGATTATGTAGATGAACGTTTCTCAATCGGTTCGATTAAATATATAGGGAACGTCTAATTTTATGCCAGGTCGTAGAACTTACGAACGGAGGTGGAAATACGGATAAAACATATTCGATTCTCTCATTGTCGACAAGTGGTTTTTGCGGGGGTGTTTGCTCTACGTCATTCCCGTGGACAAACGTTGTCCCGTCGATTTTGCCGGGTGGGTAACGCGGGCACGAGCGATTAACCGAAATAATTAGGAGACGCGCGACGAGCTTTTTCCCCGAGCCTCTCTTAGAACTGATATACGAGAATCGGAGGGTCAACAAGAACGACGCATATATGGCTACTGTAAACACGGCGAAAAAGTATGTCTCGACGTACACACGCCCCCGAAATCGTTTTCATACATGAAAGTATTTTCAAAAAGATGTCCACATTTTTTCTCTATTCTCACGGTACCCGATGCTGTACCGGTTCTCCATTCAAGAGCGAACGATACATAATGTAAATGAAATAAATGCCCGCGTATTAGTACCTTATGTACATAAATAAATAATCATCGTAGTACGTACGACCGACTCGTCCTGTCCTTAACGTTTGTTTTGAATTACATCTACGTTACGTACGTAATCATCCAGATTTTCATGATCATTATAACTTCGATAGTGACTAACGAAATTTGTTAAATCTACCGAATATACGTGTAGAACAAAATATGAACAGAGAAGAGATGAAAGTGGACTCACCCTTTCCTCCTCGCGAATCATCTCGGCGATGCCGGGCTTGATCTCCAGATCGTCTCCAGGGTTCTGCTGTCCCCCCTGTTGCTGATGATGCTGCTGTTGCTGCTGTTGCTGCTGCTGTTGTTGTTGCTGTTGCTGCTGCTGCTGCTGCTGTTGCTGCTGCTGCACGGTGAGCTGCTGGCCGTGCGTGGTCAGGTGGTTGACGGAGGCGTGCGGACCGGAAGTCACGTGGCCGGGCACGTGGTGAGCGGAGAGCGAGTGCGAGGTCTGCTGGCCCTGCTGGGGCGGCGGCGGGGGTGGCGGCAAGGGCAGCGAAACCGGAAGTTCCTGGAGGTTGATCTGCGGCGTGACCGAGACCGTCGGCGTCCCGGGCGACCCGAGGGACCTGGGGGTCGAGCTACTCAACGGCAGCATGTTGTGGATGTCTGGTACGATCACGTTGGCTCCGACTTGGCTGGGGTCCTGGTCGTCGGGGAGGATACCGGAAGCGACCCTGTCCGGGCTGCCGGCCGGCGGCGATCTCTCGCCGGATATTCGACGCCGTTTCTTTCTGTGCAACGCGGCGTTCGCCGCCTCCTCGAGGCTCGCCCTCGACGTCAGCTCCTGCTCGCTGTTGACGTCGGCGAGGCCGCGGATCTTGAGGCTCTCGGCGACCTTCAGCAACGGGCCGATCTGCTCCTGGGACACGTTGATCTCACCTTTGTACATGAACTCGACCGCGGCTTTCAGCTCGGGCCACTTGATGTCCTTCATGATGACGATCGGGTGCTGGCAGGGGTTGTCGAAGAACAGCGCCTGGAAGTACGGGCTGCACGCGGACAGCACCATCTTGTGCGCTTTCACGCTGTGCCCGTCGCAGGCCAGGGTCACGTCGACGAAGCTCTCGCTCTGCAGCAGCTGATCGAACACGTTGGTCAGGTTTGTTTGGTAGTTGTTCCATCGGAGGCAGAACTGCTGGGGGGACCCAGCGCCGCTCTGTTGCGTCATATTTCGGGGGTCCGAGTTTCCTCTTCTGTCCTCCTCAGCCCCTTCCTCCGGCGCCTCGTCGATCCTGTCCTTCTCCACTTTTTCCTCTCTGCGTTCCACCGCGGCGAAAAACCTCACCTCCTCCTCCACCTCCTCCGCCACCTTCGCTCGACCGTCCACCCTTCGAGATTGCCCCTTTTGCCGATATCAACAACGGCCAGACCGCATCTGGAACAACACGGCACACACCACAGTCGCGCGCGCGAATCTAGGGAAAAATGGCACGCGCCTTCGTCCTCGTGGGAACGCGCGCCGGTCCGTCAAACGTGCGCGGCCTCGATTCGGCCTCTCCCGAGCATCCTTTTTTCCTCTATCGACAGCAGCAGTCCGTGGCTCTCAGCCGACGCGTCGCGCGCGTTCGAACAACCGCATCGTTCGCCGAATCGAGCGAGGATCTATGAGCGCGTGGCGTCGCGACGCCTTCCACCCGGGTGGGCCGCGCCAGCGCGCGCGCGCGTCCTTTCGAAAAACGGGGTGAGAGCGGGAGAATTCCCGCGCGCGCCACCAAAACGCCTCCGCCGCGCGCTACCTCCTCCGGAAACGTTCCCGCGGTCTAACCCAGTCAATATACGTGTCACACTTGAACAATGTTCACGACCGATTCGACTCTGTCCGAGCACCCACAGAGAGAACACAAGAGGATCGGTACCACCGGTCGGTCGCGGCACTGACGAGGAAAAACGTGGGCGCGATTACTGTCGCAGGCTCGTGACGACGCGTGCGTGTCGAGGCGACGACGGGTGAGCGAACGAACGACGCACGATCTGCACCCCGTGGCGAGCGCGTCGCAACTGAGAGGCTCGCTCGAGCGGCAGTAGAGAGGTCCGCGAGTCGGGCCGATACCGTGTGGTTCTCCGGCGGCGGCGGCGGCGGCGGCAGCGCCGACTTGGTGGGCGCGGGGGGGCCGCGGGGGGACGCAGGGGCGACGCGGCGCGCTGCGTGGGAGCGAGAGGGAGAGGGACGGACGACGCGGGCCAAGGTGCCCGTTGCTCGGCCGGCGGCGGCGCGACAGAGACGCACGAAAGAGACGAAGAACCTCGTGGGGTGCGAGCGAGTACGAAGAACCGGGTTGTTGAAGAGAAGAGAAGAGTAGAGAAACGGTTGTTGCGGGTGGAGGAAGCTACGTAGCCTCGGCTGTCCTCGCGTTCCCCTCGCACGACCTCCGCATCGGCCAATCGGGAGGCTCACCTTCCGATCGGACGCGCCGACAGGCGCCGCCCCCGGAGACCGCCTCATACCGCCTCTGCTTCTTTCGCCGCGCGTCCCGCGCTAGGCCACCCTCGGCTTCTCCTCTGCCCCCAGGAAGAAGAGAAACTCTCCTGCGGCAGATCGGAGAGGAGAGGCCACCGCCACCGATCGGCCTCCCGAATCTCCGATCCACCGATCACGACGAGAGGAGGTCACGCCGCGCCGCCGATGCCGACGCTGCCGGTGGTATAGGTGGTGGTGGTCGACGCCGCTACCACCGACGCCGACGTCGCAACCGCCGCCGACGCCGAGCGGTACTCTCCTCCCGCGTCGAACCGAGTTCCCGACGTTGTCAACGTGCGTTGGTACCGATACCGGCTTCCCATGGCTATACGTTCCCGGCTACCATCGACAGTTCCTACTTCTAACTACGATGCCATTCCTTGATCGTCGGCCACCGAGCCGTACGCGTCGATTAGCGTTTTTTAATGCATCACGTCTAGGCGCGATAAAGAGATACTGGAATAATTGTAGTCATCTCGTGTTCATAAAGAATCGCGACCGTCGATTAACGGACCGGTACCGAGGAGAAAAACGAAACCGACGCGACGCGCGTTCCGTTTATTGCGTGATTAATCTCGAGAACCATCGGAGGGGATCGTCGTCGATCGAGTAAATAAATCGCGGGCGAAGGGTTAATTTCTGGCGCGGACCGATGGAGTTCTCGCGGCGAAGGTGAGTTCAACGAGGAAACGGCGGCAACTTTCGCGAAACCGATCCGCGGTGATACGATTGGCCAGATGCTCGTTGCTCGGCGAAGGACCTCGGTCGATGAAAGAACGAGGCGACCTCGCGCTTCGTAACGAACTAATTGGATTGGGCGCGGGAGAGAAACGATTATTTAACGACAACGGCGAACGCTGCCGTTTCCTCGAGACAAGCAAGAATATTAACGGTCGTATTTAGGGAGTCGTGCTTCTCGATAACGGAGTTACGTTGCCTCGTGGAAAGGAGCGATGGTCGTCCTAATTAAATTAAGGGCACAAAGAGACGGGCTCGCGTCTGTCCCTCCAACTACACCAGACACTCCTAAATAGCTATTAACGCGAATTTTGGAACTCTCCCGCCGCTCCCTCCGCAGAGAATCTCCGTCTTCGTTCTCCGGGGACCGAGCGTTTTCTCTAGCGTTAACGGCGGCTCTATATAGATCGCGCGACGATATTGGACGCGTAAAAGCGCGAATCGAGCGTGGCAATGGTAAACGACGGCGCTGATGGTCGTTGAACTTGAATAAAGACCCGACCAAGGAATATTGACCGGGTTTTTATGGTTACAACAGATTGCGTCGACGTCGGACGGCTATTTCATCGACAAGTCGTGCCTAATGCATCGACCTCTAATCAAAAATCGAACGGACCGTTCGCCTTTTCCGCCAACAAGCGAATCTACACGTTCGAAAATGTCCTATTAGCGAGGAGAGTATCTTCTCGTTTAGCCCGATTCTATTACAATCATTTTTTCAACGCTCCCCCTGGAAGGTTTCTGGCAAGAAACGCCAACGCCGATACTTTACGGTTTTTATTTCGCAGCGGGTCGACCATTTTTCTCGTCTCGTATTTTTTCATAACTGGTATTGCAGCCGCGAAAGTACTGTCGTCCCCCCGTTGGTCCCGCGAAATCACGGCGGAACCGTTTCCAAGTTCGCGAACGATGCAGCGAAGTCGATTTCCCGCATTACTACGCGAAATAAAGAAATCTCGCAATATCCCACATCGTACTTCAAACGAAAACTCATATAAAAAATCTTATAATAGTAGGTCATAAACGACGTCGATTGAAAATTTCATTAATTTGATGGAATCCTTATAATCGGAATTCGTCATAAGAAAAATCGAAGAGAAACGACGCGTTTGAGATACCTGAGATTCCACAAAATTCCTAGTCTGCAAACAGGAACTTCAATCAGAATCCATAATAGTATGTGATCTTGCCGCCCTGAAAGAGTAGGACCATTTCGCGCAGCTTGAAAGGTGGTGGAGATCCCAGCGATCTGCTTAGACCTCACAGATACCGTTTTAATATAGACGGATAAACAAAAATCACTATCAGCAACGAATGGGATTGCATTAGGAAATGGTAAACGAGAGGGGAATGCGCAGAACAATAAAAAATTGACCTATGCCCAGTCCTACTCTTTCGGGACGGCAAGTGTAGATAACCGTGAATCATCGAAATTCGATTGTGCCGCTCGCGGAAAGAAAGTCGGTCGC